>DWNE01005018.1:0-14461 GCA_018249875.1 Cecropterus toxeus | reverse complement strand
TACGAAATGGTAATAAGTAAAAAAAAATCTCCCTTTTTTTAGAAATTTTGAAGAGTATTTTTTGTTTTATACGCATTTTTAAGCTTTTTAGGTTCGAAATATTGAATCAAAAGTAAATCAAAAAAATCAAAAGTATGTAAAGTAGGTCTGATTAATTTATTATTTCGATATTTTAAAAAATCAATAAAGTATAGTCTAGTAAATATGATATATGTATTGTCATTTCGTAAATATAAAATTATAAAGTCTATTAAATTTACGAGAAATAACTATTATTGCCGATCGTGCCATGAAAATACCGTATTAATTTCCATTGTGCCTTCGTGGAAAAAGAAAAAAATATAATATACAAAAAAATATAAATATTTATACATGTGCCGGGCTCTGTGTAAAAGATATAAAATATTAATGTCACAAATAAAATGTGTAATTCTCTGGCAATCTTTTTTTCATATTTCTGAAATATCTTTTATACATAGCTCTAAAAGATATGATTACAAAATATTAAAACGTGCCATACACAGCCATAAAATAAGTGTATATAAAATAAAATAAAACTATTGCGTATAATTTTACAATGTTTTTATTACTGCTAGGCGTAGAGGGGTAGTTTTTTTGGTGCAATCTATATATTAACTGAAAATGTATGGTTTTTACTAACTATAAATATACGAAGATGTTTTCGTAAAACTAATTTACTAAGGTATAATAATTGTATAACTTTTTTTAAAGGTTTTGTGACCTCAGCTACGAAAACATGCTGTAATATTTATTTTTTGTAAGTAACAAAAAAAACTTTCAAATATTATATTCATTTTTAATATTTACAATAATTATCTGGGGTCACTTAACCGTACATATATTTAATTGATTGAAAAAATAACCACATAACGTATTTAGAGCATGTTAATAACGGAATGAATATAATTAACGATATATCTGCTATTTTCATGTGATTATTTTTCTTTGTAGCACGATTTTGACTGTGGCGTCTACCGAGGTAGTTTGAAGTCTCGACGTAGTAAATAATGCAGATTATTAATAAAATATTTACGTGCCTTAAATGAAAGCAGCTTATATTTTATTTAACTCTTTCCATATATTATAATGATAGCATTTAGTATAAAGAAGCCCGCGTGAGCGATTCGTCCACTGAAGGTATTGAAACACCAATTCTGATAGCTTAGTAGTGTGTAGATGTAGTTATATGTTATACGTTATGTAGATCTGAGCCCTTATGTAGGTACATGTATATGAAAGGAAATAACGTGTGAATTTGGTGAAAGGGTGGGTTTCTTGGGACAGTTATAATTTATTATAACTTTTGTAAAAGAAACAATGAAAGAAGAGGAACAGTAAAACTTACAATAATATCGTCTGATATTTATTCTATACTTTTTTATCTTTTTTTTTGTTTTAGCAGGAACGTATATCTTTATTTTTAACGATATTAGAAAATAATAATAAAACGTTATTTTTTATCGCAATTTTTTTGTTTGAGTATATTATTTTTACTATGAATTACATTAGGGCTCTATATTTAATGAACAAAGTATATAACGGGAAACATATTCCCTGGCTAAATATCGTGTCTTATAAATGTAATTAATAATAATATTATTATATATAAAACTGTAATCTTCTTATTTAACAAGTAATTTGTAATGTTTACTCTACCGTAGTCTCGTAACACAACTGTAATGTTACTCGCGTGTAATGTAACTAGTTTTTTATACCTACTTGTAATTGTATGTATTGTCTTATATTAATTCTTAGTGTTAGGCTACACATATAATCTCAGTATGTAAAAGCCAAATGGATGTTTTACTAATGATTTCTTTTAGTAATAATTTATTCGGTTTGATGTTTGGAAATTAATTATTTTATTGTTAATATTATTTTGGGATTTTATTGACAGCTGCATCGGTAGCTCGTGGCCAGTGCGACCCACGGTGTCTGTAACTGCTATAATCGATAATAAACTATAACTTACTGTAATGTGGCATTTTATTTTATTACCTAAGAATGTGTATTAACGAGACCCACTGAGCAAGAAACATACAACGCTACGGTAAATTATTAGGTTAACGAAGAATTACTATTATTTATAATTATTGTTCTATCAGAAATGTATTCAGATTTGGAAGGCATTGTTTATCTAAAAAATACAATCTAAATGCATATTTTGGTTAAAAAAAAATGTATATTTTACAAAATTATTGTAATTATTCATTATTTACATTTATCCTTAATCGCTACGACTATGAAAATAAATTGAATTGAAGCCCAAAAACAATAATTAAAATAGGTTTTACTGAAAAATACATGAAATGCACAATGTCTATAAACAGGGTTCTTAATTTAACAGAAAAAGGAACCGTCCGGAGATTTCGTTGTCAAAAAATGTTCGGCTGAAAGGTTTCGACCCAAAAAAATGAGGCTTGTTAAATAACAATAAGTTATAATGGAAATCACTCACAAATATGAATAAGGTGCAATGTCCAAACAAAGAAGAAACAGTTCATAATTTAACATAGAAATACGTGGTGACCGTACGGAGTTCGGATTACTGTTAAAAAATAGCTTGGCTACACCTTTCGGCTTACCCCAAATATACGTTTGGTGACTTTCCAGTTTCTGACAAGTTAGATTTTTTTATATCTGTCTGGTTGTATGTTAAATATATATATGATTGTATGTTTTGCTGTTGGTATGTCTAAATAAATAAGTATGTGGAAAGTTAACATTGATATTCCTTATTAAATCAAGAAATATAATTCAATGGCGTCAACTTTCCTCAGCTCTCCTATAAATCTGATATACGCAAAATTTTAGGGAATAGGACGGAAACTGAAAGTTTGGTTTTGTGTTGCCTGAAAAACCACTTATGGTCGGTCACTAATAGTATTTTACTTAATATTATAAAAGCGACACTTCATGAGAATGCTTGTGTGTTTTTTACTTTCACGCAAAAACTACCTATCCGATTTCGCTAAAATTTGGCAGGTTGCTGGTTCACGCAAGGAAAAATGTCCTAGAGTTCAACAAACATGCATTCCAACTGATAGTAAGTGGTTACTGCCGCCTATAGACATCTGCGATCGTCCCCACATGTGATAAGAACTGTAGTCTACCATAGTTGCGTTTCTACTCCAAGACCAAGATCAAGAGTTGCTTATGAATGTGTGCTGACTGCCCTCTTGCACCGAATCGTTGAACTGCTTTACGCTAGAAGGCGTTGGTACGTCTAGTCTAGTCGATATTCGTTCTACTTGATCAATAAATCAATAATTTATTTGCATGAAATAAGTACAAAGATCTTAGGTTGGTATATAATGTTACAGATTGTGGTCTCTGGTGTTGAATTCATTACAAATAGAAATAAGTGTCTATGCTGCTTTGACAAAGGGTAGATGTCCCGCCAGGCTAGCTGAGGAGCGGCTATAACATCCTGCTCCAAACTTGTATATATGCAGGATGTTGGGAAAACTCCAATAGCGTGATTTAAAAGGCACTGGCTCCATCATTCGATGAGTTGCGGGAGGTCGCCACACTATCATACATCAGTGACAGATCTTCTATTAACTGTTCACTATAGCGCTACTGTCCTCCAAGGATACAACGTTCTTATCAAGTTCCACGGAACTCAATCGATTGAACCGTTTCCTCTTGTCCTTTCCATGGTGTTTCTTGTGACCTTTCCCCTTCTTCTTATGAGAGTGCTTCTTGTGCTTCCTCGTCTCGTCGGAGACGTCGCTGAGTATGTGGGATTTGCGTCGCGTTTCCACGGGAGCCATGTAGGTTTGAGCTGGTTCCTATAAAGCGAACAAATGTAGGTATGTTATGAAATAATAATCGTCAAGATTCAGTAAACAGCTAAGCATGAATTTTGACGACTTTTGCTAGAGCATGGTATGTAGGATGACGCTTAGAAGCCCGGAGACCTTCTCTTCTACATAGGTAAGAAAAAAATTACGAATAGCTCTTGGAAGACTGGTTTGTTTATTTTGTTATCGAATAAAATTGAATTAAGAGACTTAATTTTATTTGGTGAGAAAAATTTTCAGAACCTAGTCAACCTTTGACAAATCAAACTAGCAAATGAGCATGCAGCCCACCTGGTGCAGGGAACACTGCCGCTCTAGACATCTGTAATCAATCCCAGATAAAATTAGTCCCATCTCAGGTGGACCACAGATACATTGTTATTCCTGAGGAGTAATTTGGGATGCCTTGTATGTCTCCTTTCCCACGAACTCCAGACTCAGATAAAAAGAACTGCGATCCAAAAATCGTTATTAGGCAAAAATAGATGTAGCAGTAGCGTCTTGACCACTTTAGTTTATCAAAGCGCAAAAAATACCTTCGGAGTGTTAGATCTCCTCAGCACGGTGTTGCTAGCATCACTGAAGTACCCGTTGAGATGTGTGTCCTCAATGAACAGCGGCGGCTCGCTAGTGACCTCTGTCGGGCTGTGGAGGTACTTGCTACCTTTGTTACGATCCGTGAATCTAGAACAGGAATAATGCAATCTTAACTTCATTCTTGTCACAACTCTTGCAGAAAAAGCGACTCAACATAATGTTTGACAATATTTTTATTTACCTTATTCACAAAAGACTGATGGGTTTAAAATTGTTTCGCGTAACATCCCGCACAAAAACAATACGTATATATATGATAATTATTGAAAATCGTAAGCGAGAAATTAAGATTTTTCATTAATTAAAATTTAATATACATTTCATACCGTTCCTACTGGCCCCATGTTGGGCGCCATTTTCTAACAACCTCATAGTATAAAAACGCTACATTTATTACAAAATTTAGATTTTTATAATTTTACAAGAAATAAGATTATTTCACTTCACTTTTGAGAATAACAAAAAAAAATGTTTTACAGAATGTCATATTGCTTATTTTCCAAAATATATAAACATGACAATGGAAAATACGGTTTATATTTCTCCATATAAAATGCATTTTTCAAGTCACTCGTTTTAAAACAAATAAAATGCTATTTTTAATCCGATATGACGGCACGGCGATGGTAAATAAATTATTGTTGACATTAAGTTTTGCATAAAACATGATTAAAATATGTGCAATTGTTACAATATTTACAATATTAATGAAAGTCATTCCAATTGACGTCAATACTTGTGTGGTTAAGGCATCTTGTGTTTTTGTTTAGTTATATATGGTATGTATAAATGTAGGTACTTATATATCAACAATGGTTAGTTTAAAGATCCATTTTTTATAAGAATGAAGTAGCAAACGCGCATGCAGTCCACCTGGTGGTAAGTTGTTACTGCCACCCATGGACATCTGTAACAACATATAGAACAGGGGTTCTATCTGAAGTTTATCACAGATGCGTTGCTACTCTCGAGGACTAAGATGGTCGCCTCATATGAAAATGAGCCAGCGCACCCTTTCACCAAAACAAGAACTGCTTCTTACTAGAAACAGGTGTGGCGGTGGTATCCTCCCGGTCGAACAATATTCATTCTACTACCTTTGCGCTGAGTGATCTATTCCATCATCAATATCAAACAAGATACCAAATGTCCATACTGCACTGGCCATTAAATTGGGGTGTACGATCTTCAACCTTCCTATAAAACAGCGTCGTCAGTCAATGACCGAAGGAGGAGCATTGATGTTAACATTTCTAGAAAGGATCGAGAGCGAGAAGAGCGAGCGGAAGTCCTTTGGCGATGTCAAACGGTAACCAATATTTCAGACGTTTCTTGAACATCCTCCTTCCTTGTGACACGCATGCTCCTATGAATAAAACTAAAGTTTTTTTTAACGCGAAGAAATCCTCATGGGCCCAGTTCTGGCCGGTGAGAAGAAGGCTAAGCGGGAAAGTAAAAGTGATTTAACCTAAGCTTACCGTTTATAATGGTCGCCATCGGGTCCCGGTTGTTTAGGTTTAACAGCGCCATCGTTGGCATTCAAGTGGGTGTTTACTTCACCCTTGCGGTGGGTGTGCGGCGGTAGGATCTCGGCGTCGGATTGAACCCTAGACCGGAATTATTTAAAATTTATACTTCATGTAAACATAAACTTCAGTATTAAAATGTAATTTTATTCCATACCAAAACCAAGCATGAATACGAAATTTATAAACCTACATTTTGTCGTATTCCGAAAGAATCAAATGGAAAATTCGTGTGGAAAAAATGGGATTGTTACCATAGTTTGATATGGAATATGAGAACTAAAATGTAGAACAATGACTGTAAATTCTTGATCGGGTTCTTCGTTATTTTCGGCTTTCAGACTTTTACGAAATTGTTAAAAAATCCTTCTTTTATTTAACATTGAAACTAACCTCTTCTCAAAGCTACCATCAGCGTCTCCAGGCTTGACCTGGTGCACCTTCTCGCTCATCTTCTGCACTACGTTCTCTATATCCCTCATTCTGGTGCCGATGGCATCCACAAGGGCCTGCAGCGCTGGCCTGCCTTTCTCGTCGTCTGATATCTCGGAAAGTTGACCTGGATCCTGTAGGAATCAACCCATTACTAACCTATAGCTGGGTTTTGTTTATGGGAAATTAAACCTTGCAATCTTGTTGATGTAAAACATCTATAAGCGCAGGTAACCTTGATTATCAGCGTGACAATACTTGCAGTTATTTATTTTAGCGCCATCTGGTATACATTATCGAAACTATAAAGTATCGAACAAAACTAAGCGGGCTGCGGTGTGCCTTAGTGCGGGTTACTGTTCGTAGATGGCGTTATTTTTATTATGCTATATTATCATGCATAAAAATATATCCTATTGGGTCGTTTTTCTTTTATGGAAGTAGCAAACGAGCACCAAATCCACCTAGTGATAAGTTGGCTTTGCTGTCTATCGACATCTATTATTAATCTAAGATAAGACACAATTCCACTTAGAGTGAGCCAGAGATGCGTTGTTACCGCTAAGGACCAAGTTAGAACGTGTCGGATAAGTTTGTCTCTCATACCGGCGCTTCAGGGCAGAATACAGAAGGGCTTTACACCGCTTTAATTAGGCAGATAGGTGTGACGGCGATGCCTCTGAGATGCGCTACAAAGAGTGCGTACTAACCTTCAAATAATTGTGTAATCTACACATCTTCCAAATATCCTTAAAACATAAATATTTCTCAACTTAACTGAATATTTGATTGTCAAGTGTACCTTTAGTCCAGTTTCTCTGTCCGTAGCTGGATCCTGCTCGTTCCATTCCTTCTGGGGAATCTCCGTCCAGGATCCTTGGTGATGTGCCTATGTTATAATAAAACTTACTATATTTCTTAACCCCTGACTCAAAAAGGGATGTTATGAATTTTATTGATATGAGTGTCAGTCTGTAGCTTCTAAGCGGGAGAACCGATTTGGATGCGGTTTTTCCGGCGCTGGTTCTTAGATATATTTTGATATGATACTGTTTGAATCGTTAAAACGGCGCATCTGTTATAAATAAATATTGGCGGATGCGGGAAAAAGCGAATCTGCCAATATTTTTTATTATTGTATCTTGACTCGGTCAAAATTTAAAATAACTGATAATAATTGCTAATTCTTGTTATTCAATTAAGGGACAACCTTAATTGAATAAACCAAATTAACAGTCTATTAATTTATCTCAGTTTTTCTAAATGTAACTATTTTTTTTTTTTTGTAATATTTTTCAATTAAATAAACTGAAAAATAATTAATAAGGCTATCATTTCCAATTTTCAACATGTATAGGGGCAGAGTTTTATAAGGCAGAAAGGCGTGTTTGTTTTTGATTAGTTCCAATAGTGAAATGATGATGAAGAGATAAAACCAGAAACTCTCATAAAAACTTACTTTTGATATCTGCCTTGTGACTGCATTTGTGTTAACTTTCTCGTCGGAACTCTCCGGTACCTGGTGAAATAATTTATTTATTAAAACTGGTGACAAAAGTATCGAATAAGAGTTAAAGGTATTCATGCCTGGAGAGCGGCTCCAAAAGTCTCACTTCAGAGCTTTTATATAATTATTAAAGATGCTGAAAAAACTTCGATAGCGTTATACTAGTGCTGCCATCTCTTGACAACTGTGACGTCAGTTCAGGAAAAAATCGTAGTTTAAATACGACCCGCGTGGTGGAACGGTCACCATACGGGTCTGACACGCAGTGGGTCCCGGGTTCGATCCCCGGCCAGACAGAAATGTGAATGAGTTTAGATTTCTGCTCTGGGTGTTTGTGTATTCGTTTTTGTGCTTCCATGGCACCCATGATACAGAGGAAAATCCCACTGTGGGGCTATGAGTGTAGAAAGCGTTTGTTTGTCTTTACTGACACAGTCTTCACACAATGAAGGATATTTTTTTATTATAACGACAACATGGGTATCAAATGAAAGTTAATAAATTGATCTATCTAAAAAAATATATATTGTAATACTTTTAGTTGAATATTTTTACAAAAACTCATATAATCGTTAATTTAAATATATATAATTATGAATAAAATTTTAGTTTTAAGCAGTCGGGGTTTTTTGTTTTAATGTTTTTAACGATAGTAGTAGTTTATTTGTTCATCATGATATATTTGATTCAACGCTTTATATGAGTTATCGACAAAATAGTCACGTAAAAGTTTTATTATATATATTTTTAGAATAGTCTATTTACTAGCTTGCATTTATTTGACACCCTTATTATTGGGATAATAAAAAAATGTGGCTACAGCTTTTTAAAAATGATATAGCCTATGTCACACTCCAAAGTCCAAACTAAGACGATTCTAATCTCATACGTCACAATCCGTCAAGCTGTTTGGACTGTAGCGCGTGCCATACAAATTGACATACATACAAACATAAAATAAAAAATCAATTGGCCATATTGGGACGGAGACCTGCAATCATACATTGAATCAGGATTAGTAGCTAGACTAAAAGCTAAGTAGGTGTTAGTGGCTTACCTTCTCAGTGACGATGACCGCGTCCTCGAATTCCACGTCATTATGCTGTTCCCGGTCTGATGCATCATCATCAGTTATCGCGTTCAAAGCCGCGGAAGCCTTGCGTAGCTTATGCCTAAACGAGAATGGGGGTTTTATTATCATTTGCTTGTAAAAACCTATTACAATTACTAAATAGTATATATCCTGATGCTCAACGTGGTGGAGCAGTTACCGTGCCGCTCTGACACGTAGTAGGTTCCGGGTTCGATGCCCGGCCACGCAGATGTGTAAATATAAAAAAGACGCTTTCTACACTCATAGCCCCACACTAGCATTTTTTCCTGTGTCGTGGCTGCCATGTACGCACAAAGACGAATACATAAACACCCAGACCCAGAACAGAAATCTAAACTCATCATTCAGATGCCTGGCCGGGGATCGAACCCGGGACCCACTGGGATCGAACGCGTTAGATCGGTATTGAATTTTGTTCTCGGTCTGGATGTTTGTGTATTCGTCTTTGTTTAATGTTTGTTCACGGCATCCGTGACACAAAAAAAAAACAGGGGGTTGTTGCCTAAAAAAAACTAAAAAATTAAATTAATTGATACCTCAGCTCTGTTTTTTTGTGATCCTTGTTGTCGGACTCCGTCGCTAAAGCAATCTGCAATAAATCATTGATTTCATTGCACGATTATAAAAATATTGTTTACTAAACAGCATTTAGATACTCAAATACTGACTAAAAGACGCGATTATGAGTATGTAAATTATTTGTCCGAATTTGTGCAAATCTACGGACGGATATAGATCCGAGTATGTTTACGTTAGGGTTGGCAACCCTACCATGATATGTAGTATTGTACTATATTTCGGGTCTGTGTACTATATAGTACTGAATAAATAACGCATAAGTGCTATATTTTCGACATCGAAATATTATAAATAAATCTATCAGTTCCAAATCCAAATTTACGAACACGTCTTTACTTTAAACAACAAATATAAACATAAAAAAAATACATACAGTCGAACGTATAACCGCCTTCTTTTCGAAGTCGGTTAAAAAGTTAAATCTATTAAAATACGTTTGTTTTGTTTATTAAATACTAAATGTTTTATGTGTGTACTGTATTTTTATAGCTCACTTTGCAAAAAATATTAAATTATTTTGTCGACGCAATGTCGACGCAATTCGCAAATAGTTCGCAAGTATTTAAGTGTTTTTATCATGATATTGACTAATTTCACCTGAAACCTGAACAAATATCTATGGTCTTTCATTCCCTTCTCTCTTATTCGGAGACGCATTATTACATGCGTATGCCCACTGACATTCGCATGCATTTTAGGTATTAATTGCGTACTCGTATATACACGCACACGCACCAACATTTTTGTCTCTCTCACTCTACGTAGATAAAGACAAATCAGTTTTCAAAAATAATAGGAATTACTTTAGAAGAAATCTCGACATATTATGTATTCAAAGTCCTACCTTGTACATGTTCTTAAAGGCGCTTTTCATGTCGTACGTGTTTACGCCTGCACGCGTGTGTCGCTTGCACGCGTGTTACTTGTACCTCGTTGCAAACGCACCCATACAGGGGTTATGGAGTCTGCAGTTATTCACGTGTATAAAACAAACGTGCGGGCATAAACACGCGTGACAGAAAATGCGCCCTAACTCCTCGTATGATTTTTTTTATAGTATGAAAGTATCAATTTCATATATTTCATGGGTTCTATCTTAGGTTCTCCCAAGGACTAAGATAGTCGCCTTATATGAAAGATAGTCGGTAACCACACCCTTCTACCGAAACATAATAACTGTTTCACGCTAGAAATAGGTAGATGTTGTGGCACCTTCAGACGAACTATACTCATATCACCTAGGAAATAATTTACAGGAAATCTATTGATAGTCGCGAAACGGAAACTGTGAAAGAATATACCACGATATCGGGAATAGGTACAGATTTCTGGTTGTTATCACAGTCTGGCCCGTCCGTGGTCTTCTTCGTGGCTCTCAGTACCTTCTGGCTCCCTGCGTCGGAGTCTGCGGAAAGCTCGTAGATAGGACCTTGGCTTCCCACAGCATTCATTGTCCTAGAATAAACATATAGGTATTAAGAAATGTTTTATTAAAAGCGATAAAGCAACGAATGAGGCGGTTATATTTCTACCCGACTGCGTCAGAAGGAAGCCGATGTTTCTCGAGCGTGTGTATGTATGTTTGTATGTCCATTTGGTCACGGGAACGGGTCTCCTTTCAGAATGAGAAAGTTTTAGACTATAGCTCAGCGCGGCCAAGTGCGAATTGGTGGTGCTTCACACACCTTTGAGAACTTTTTAGAGTGATCTCAAGTGCTCCTCAAGGCTTTTTCTTCACTATAAAGCCGATAATCAATTTCTAATACCTACGCATATGAATTTATAAAACAGGATTTGAACTGAGTTTCAATCATTAGGTTATCACTGTTTACAGCAACTTCTGCGAGGTTTTACCAACTTGAAAAAATACATACTTAGGCAACAAAGTCCCGTTGGGCGGAGGTGGTTTCTTCATCTTGTACATGTGGCTCCAGGGTGCTGCCGGCAGCGTCTCCCACGGCTGGCCGAGCACCCTCGTCCACACTTCTCCACGGACTACCACCAGGCACCTGATTTAATGCAATACTTGATTTATTATACAGATTTTTTAGACTTAAACTAAAAAGTAGACGGGTTTACTGGTAGAAAGTACACAGTGTCGTATATGGCATTAATGATAATATATGGCTTTAAAGATTTGATGACGAAAAGAGTAAGATCTTCCGAGAAGGAGGTAGCTTCATCAAGGTAGTTCGACCGGGGAGGTACTTATTTCTGGCGTGAAGCAATTCTTGCATATCGCTGAAAGGGTGTAATTGCCGGCTTACTTATATATTAGGCGGTCGTCTTAGTCCTCAGGAGTAGTACCTAACGTATCGCAACGCACGCAGACAGAACCCCTGTTCTACTTATATGAAGTTGTTTACAGAAGTCCATTAGACGCAGAGAGTTACCATCAGTTGGAGTGTATACTCGTTTGTTACAACAATTTTATATAAAACATACCTCAGCCTGGTGCAGCAGAACGGGAACTGCATATTAGTATCTTCCACCACCTCCTCGCACTCTATCGCTGATTCTGGAGCCTCCACACGCTTACATCTGTAGACATAAGTATATAGTATATAGAAGAATGCTATGAAATGAAGACTGCGACAATTCTTTGAAATGAATATTGCAACGTTAGACAAGTAGACATAATCAGTTTTCATTTTTCTTTGATGTGAAGCATTTTGTCTCATATGCCTTGACAAAAGGTTTGCCGTGAAAGTTAATTTAGTTATACATGTTCATGGATGTATATAATTGGAAGCGGTAGAGGGTCCAGATCCCACCCCCTCTAGCATAGGCGAAATACTAATGATTTAAAATAAAGATTTTTTTTAAACTACAGGACCCATTGTTTTTTTCTGTAATTTCGCTCCTGGACCGCCACCACTTGGCACAAGGCGAAGAAATTTAAACACTAGCCAATGATTTTTCGCTGACCGCCTCTGTCGAATCCACCCCCCAGCCCCCTCAATTACTAGTCGACCGTTAGTAATGAAGCTACCCCCAAATTATATTTTGATATACTCAAAACCGATACTCAGTTTCAAAATCCTGTTTATCTGTCGTTCATGAAGGCTATATACAGCTGAAAAAGCATATTCATACCCGACGGTATAAATGGCGAGGTTCCTGCCGCCCGGCTGGCAGCGGTGCCGGGTGCAGGAGTAGGCGTCAGCCCACTCGGTATACGCTGCGTGCTTCTGCATCGTTCTGGGGTCCGTGCAAACTGTGGCCAAGGGTTAAAGGTATATTTACTCACAGGGCCCCATCTGAGGGTAAGGTTTGCCCACTGGAAAATAATTACGGGCGGGAACATTAACTGTACTTTTGGCGACATTATCAACTTTTGTCCGCGCGACATAATCTTAAAAAAGCGTTATGCCTCCTTGCGAATCTCATTTATAACCGACTTCCAAAAAGGAGGAGGTTCTCAATTCGTCTGTATTTTGTTATACACATGTGTTCGCAGACATGAGCATCGCGCGCAGACGGTTTTATTTATACGTAGTTAACGAAATTTCTATTATTTAAATAAAAAGCCATCATGGGAAGTCTGGCAGTGAGACATTGTGTTCGTACAAGTAATATGCATAAAATACAAAATTGCGACAGGAACTAAATATATAACATAATGAAAATAACGCCATTTAAGAATAGTACCATGCACAGAGACGAACTACCACTGCGTCCCGCTTAGTTTTGTTCGATACTCAATAGTTGCGATTATGTATAACAGATGACGCTGAAATACATTAGGCAAGTTCGCAACGCTTAAAAATCATGTTTAGATAGATGTTTTATGTCAACATTTTTATGTCTGTTTGTGTGTGTTTGAAATCGTTTCTTATCAATACTACTGAATTCATTTCAAAGGATTGTAAAAATACTTATGTGTAATTCGTATTTGCACTTTTTCATTTGTCACACATGTTGTCTTTATTTAATGAAATTCTATCGACTGTGAAATGGTGCGATATTTTTAAAGTAGTGAAATCGCATAGCTAGTGAAAAAGAAAAAATCTTCCATTTTCAAATCTTTTCGATATATCTTACACTGATCTTTATAATTCTCGGTGACCGGACCAGCAAACACTACTGTTATTAAACTCAATACGAAACTATGAACTAACATATTAACTATTAATTCTTTATTAAGCACTTGACAGGTACAAGTTAACTAAATCGGTTAACTGTTCAAAGTTTACCTAGGAAGTGAATGAGTGTTTTATAGTGGAGAATACTTGTACATTTCTCAGTGTTTTGGTACTGTGAAGAACACAAGTATACTTCTTTTTTCAATCAATCTTGTTCATAATTATATTTAATTTAACGTTTCTTTGAGTTTTTGTCAAATTAGTCAAGTAAGGGTATTACAATATATATATTTAGATTGGTCTACTTACGAGCTTTCATTTAATGCCCACATTGTCGTCATAGTAAAAAAATTGTCCCTCCCCCCTTTTTCCTCTATTTCTAGGCGCCATTATTAAAAATTATATAGCCTGTGTCACTCTGCAAACTGAGACGATTCTAATGATATGCCACACATCACTATCCGTCGAGCCATTTGGGCTGTAACGCGGGTCAAAGTATTGGACATACATACAAACAAACATACATAAATACGTATATACGTACATACAGTCGAAAAAAAATACCTCTCCTCCTTCCCCACTTCCTCCTTCTGACGCATTCGGGTAAAAACGTGACTCTATTACGAAGACTTCGCTCTGCGTCTGTCTGTCACCAGACTATATCTCATGAACCGCGATAGCTAGTTTGACAGTTATATTTCATAGAAGGCTCTGTGCACGAGTTTAGCGCCACCTAGCGTCCACAACTTTGTTGGCTCTGACGTTTTGATATTTAACGGCGGCAATGTCACAAA
>DWNE01005017.1:0-14462 GCA_018249875.1 Cecropterus toxeus | reverse complement strand
GTCCATGGGCGGCAGTAACCACTTACCATCACGTGGGCTGCTTGCTCGTTTGCTACTTCATATTTATAAAAAAAAAACGGTTTTTCAGATCCGGCACGGAAACCGGATCGTGTGAGCCAGCCTAATCTTAACGCTACTAAATTATCATATCATTTGATAATAACAGGTAAAATAATTACCGTACAAAGAAACAGTTAATTAGTGCGTCACTGGTTAAAAACACATTATCTACGAGAATGACACATTTCCGCGTAAAATATTTTTTATAAGAGAAATTAGAAGGGCTTAATTTATTTTAAATTAGTTTATATAGGTACTTATTAAAACTGTTAACTACATATTTTTAACGTGAAGCAATTTTTGCGTTTCGGTGGAAGGGTGTGGTTGCTGGCTCACTTATATTTTGTGCGACCATCTTAGTCCTCGTAGCAACGCATCTGTGATCGACTTCAGGTAGAACCCCTGTTCTATACGAAGTTGCTTACAAACAATACCGTCTTTACCATAAGGGCACACGGGGCCAGTGCCCAGGGCCCCCAACCTCAGAGGGCCCCGAAAGACCGACTATTTCTCTCACAAAGATTTGGGGGGCGCTAAAACAAGATTTGGCAACCAAGTTAGATATTGTCGGTTTTCTTTTGGTTAGATATTATCGTTTTTTTGTTTTGCCAACTAAAATTTTTGATATCTTTTCATTCTAAAAGTGCCCCAAATTCTTGTGTTCCCAGGGCTCCAATATAGTCTAAGACGGCCCTGCTTACAAGTGTCCATGGGCGGCAGTAACCACTTACCATCAGGTGGGCTGCTTGCTCGTTTGCTACTTCATTCATATAAAAAAAAAACATTTTTGTAATTAATTTAATGTTTGTAATATATTTTTAATGTAAATACGTTTCAGTTTTTGTTTTCATGAAATTCAATTTTTGTTTTTTAAATCAAAGGTGGTAGAACTCTTTATATTTCGACTCTGGAAGTACCATTAGGGATGTGACTTGGCTGGGCAAAAATCAATTTTATAATAATCGATTTTTTATGTTAATCAAACAACCGATTTTCCAAAAATCGATGTTTTTGCAAAAAATTAATCGATTTTTTTAAAATCGTTTATTTTGTTATTTTCAATTTTAACGACAAAAAAAAGGGCAATATGGACAATATGTAACTTGACGACCAAAAAAAACGACAATATCTGTAAACTTCATAATAAATAATCTTTTTAGTAATTCGAAGCTACGAAAAAAGATCGAAGTTTTCCGATTTTCGGATTTCCGACGCTTTCTACACTACACGCTTTCTACACTCATAGCCCCATACTAGGATTTTCTCCTGTGTCGTGGGTGCCATGGACACACAAAGACGAATACACAAACACCCAGACCCAGAACAGAAATCTAAACTCGTCATTCAGATGCCCGTCGGGCCGGGAATCGAACCCGGGACCCACTACGCGTTAGATCGGTATCGTAACCGCTCGGCCACGCGGGTCGTCAAAAAAGAAAGAAAAAGAAAGATTGTCGGAAAAGAAAGATCCGTATCCGTTACTTTTCTCGCTGATCTTTTACGAATCTTTCAACTTATTAATTTTCAATTGATAGTATGAAAAACTTTAAAAATAAATTAGAATTTCTTGTACGAAATATACACAAACGTTATTTATGCGGCTCAATGACACACTAAACAATAAAAAACAAACAAAAGTAATATCCGCGGGATGCAAGTCGAAACATGTCCTGCCTGCCGTTCCGGCGGGCATGGCATCAACTATCGTTTCAAGTTCTCGCGCGCTAACACTGAGTAAGAAAATGAAGATCCGTATCCGTACCCGCGGATCTTGACACCAAATATCCGTATTCGGATCCGTATCCGCGGACATTTTTAACGATCCGGCACATCACTAGTAGCAAGCAAGTTAATCACAGCTTAGACTCCGATCTGAGGTTGCTTACAGATGTCCATGGGCGGCGGTGGTCACTAACCATCCTAACGTATTCGGGTAATAATTACATAGCCCCGGATCTAGGGGGGGGCAAACCGGGGCCTATGCCGGGCGGCAAGTTCAGAGGGCGGCAAATTGAAACCTTGCAAACGAATGCACAACTCATAATTGATTTAACTTTGACCATTGGGACGCCTAGTCAGTAGGAAGTGGAACTCTTGACACGTACGTTTTAATATCTACCAAGTATTGGAAATTTGATGGCTGAAAGATGGTAAAAAGAAATTCAAGTGGGCAGGGGCGGCATTTTTAAGATTTTGTCCCGCCTAAAATAATTGAAGATTCGGGGTAATTACATCACGAATCACGAGCAACACATTAGCAAGATTTAAATTAATACATTTTTGTTGAAAGATTAATCTATTGTTAATTAAACAGATTGTTAAAACAGATAATAATGGAAATTAATTTCAGTTAATTAACTTGGTATTGACTCAGACTTGTGGAAAAACATTTAATAATATAATTTGTAAATAAGCAATTAATATAGCCATGTACTTATTCAAAAATGTAAACTACGTCGCACGTTTTTACCAGCATTAGAGTTTTTTTTACTCGATTGGAGTAGTAAAAGCATGCAGTCCACCTGATTGTAGGTGGACTGCACTGCCGCTCATGGAGATCTGAAAGCAACTTTATATAGAACAGGCGTTCTATCTGAAGTCGATCACAGGCGCGTTGCTACTCCCGTGGACTGAGATGGTCGTCTCATAAATATAAACATAAACGCTTTCTACACTCATAGCCCCACATTAGGATTTTTTCCTGTATCGTGGGTGCCATGGACACACAGAGACGAATACACAAACACCAGACCCAGAACAGAAATCTAAACTCATCATTCACATTTCTGTCTGGCCGGGAATCGAACCCGGGACCCACTGCGTGCCATACCGGTATGGTAACCGCTTCGCCACGCGGGTCGTTAAATTTGTATTTAAAAACTCTAAGGAGGGATTAACTTTAGGTCCGTGCATTAAACATTATCGTTTTGGAGTATGCGTACTAAATATTATCGTAAATTTACCTAAAGCACCCTTCCAGAAGGCCCGAGCGCCCTCTTCAGCGTATATCTTGCGAGTCGCGTCGATCACGCCGCTGTACGTCGTCTGTCCGGACCTCGCCACCACCTGAGATGCCATATTAATTTGTATTAACGTGTCAGAATTAAATTATAAATTCAACGTTAAAATGTCTTCTGGGTCTGCAATAGAATCAGAAACGCTATGTCAGATCTGTTATTTAATTCCTGTCATCAAACATAAAGGTTTAGACCGAAAGTAGTAATTTAGTTTCATTGAATTAAATTTTTTAGCTGTAATTAAAGACACGTAACCTTTATGTTTGTCCTTTTCTGAAACCTTCCATTTGAAGTTCTACATCACCATGCTCGTTTGCTACTTCATGTTATGAAAAGACGAAAAACTCAAAAAAAATAGGCGGCAAACTACATTATTAGGCGTAGTAGCATAGTTTGTAACATAATTTGCTACATTTAGAATCATAAACAGGACCCTTCTTTTTACACTGTGTGATAAGTAAGTATTCGTTATTTTATGGTCAACAACGTCTCCCAACATTGCCAAAACTAACCTGTAATCTTGTCTTGATGACATCAGCAGGTGTGACGAGCGAAGCAGCGGGGATACCAGCGATAGCTCCCGCCGCGAGCAGTGTCAGGGGGTGGTTGTAGCCGTTCTCGTCTGCGAATTTCGCCTGGAATATTGAACTAATTGTTATTAGGGTTCTTTTGTCAAGTAGACGACAACAAACAAAATATTACGAAGTAATTCTAGAAATAAAAAATGTCATAAACAGTCCACATGAATAACACATGACAGGGTTAGACAGTCGAACAAACACAGCATTTTTTGAGCATTATTTATTTATTAAGCTATGTAGTCAGCGTGTGTTTGGGTTAATTGTTCATTAATACTGTATTTTGATGGATAATATTTTTTTGACAGGATTTTTAGAAATATAGAACACATTTTTAGACATTTAGAATGAGGATCGAACACCAGACACCCTTTTTCAATAAGCCCTTAGTCTTACCTTCCATTTCGTATACCATATAAACATAATACAGTTTTTTACGATATAACGGGGACTTTACATATGCTGCTAAATGTTATTTATTTCAAAATATTGTACAGCCCGAACAGGCCGAGGTCGCGGAGCACGGCCCCGCTAGGAGCCAGCACGCTCGGTACCTTGACGTGCGCGTACGCCGGGAAGTATATGGCGCTGAAGGGCACGTCGCGCAGCAGGCAGGCCCGCGCGCCCTTGTACAGCCCGAACAGGCCGAGGTCGCGGACCACGGCCCACGCTCGCACTCGCCCTCCGCCGGCTATCTCGCCCGCCACTTGCAGACGGATCTTGACGATCTCCAACGGGTTCGTGAATACCACTTGTGAAGCGCCCGCCTGTGGAACACATTGATGAAATAATATCAATCTTCAATAGAAAGTCGTCTAAAGAAACGATTATATAGATTGTAGTCTTCTAACAGTTTAGCGACCAGTAATTGGATAATGTATCAATCAATATAAAAATAAAATCCAAAAAGTAAACAATATATCATTGACTCGATAAGATTTACTGCTCTCATCGAATCAATGAAATGTTATGAATCAACTTTTATTATATCAAATGTTACTTACACAACCACCAGCGAGAATTTCAGCATACAAATTGATGTTGCCCTTTTTGTCCATAAATTTGTCACGTACGAAATCGTTCACCTACAATTAAAATGGATATTAAATTACACATTTAATAAACTTGTGACTTCAATTTACGGGAAGACTAATGAAAGAAGATAAACCAGAGAACCTTAACCTTTCTATTCTAAAATATTTATTCTTTTTACGTTACAAAAATGCTGTAAGTGAAGTATATTTCAGTAAGGAAAATGGAAGCATGTCAGTTTTCTTGATTAGTATTCTAAATAAAATATGAGTAAATCTGCAAGGCATAATATCTACTTTGGAATGTAAACATACCGTCAACTTAATAGCCTTTTCAGGAGCCACACCAATCAGCTGCGGGACAAGTCCTCTGTACAGGCCGAAGACACCTTCGTGTCGGATGACTTTCTTAAAGCAATCCCAGGAGTTCCTGTAGGCCACTTCACCGATGAACGAACCGGTACGCTGATTCTGCATACGAGTCTTCACTAAATCTATTGGATATACCGCTGACGCACCAACGGCTGTGAAGATTCAGACGAACTTTGTTTAATATATAGGGTATTTCACTGATATTACTCTGGCTCTGCCCGTTACATAGTGGGAGAATAATTTCAGATCTAATCAACTCAACTGATCATATGTTGCTAGTCCTAACATGTTACGTTGTTGTTGGAATTCGTATTGTAAAATGTATGAAAATAATTCCATTAAAATTCATTATTAATTTTAAATAATTTTCATATAAATTTTCTTAGCTTTTTTTTGTCAAACAAAATGGATGTACAATATTTGTTTTTCTATGCCCCTTAATATTTAATAATTTCACAACTTTTTATATATCTTTAGCTGTATTACCGTTTTGCCCTGTCCTATTTAATGTACCAGTACTGTTAGTGTGTAATATACTAAAAACACCGCATAAAAAAAACGAAAAAAAGAAACACAATACTTGCCACCAGCAATAGAACCAAGGGTAAACCTATATGTGCTCTCCAAAATTTGGATTAAAATGCTTCGCTCTTCTGGACTCTGGAACAAACATACATACATATTTACCGATTATTTCATTCGGACATTGAACGAACGTACATTATGTAGATGTGTGACATTAAATAGAAGCAAAATTATGACAATTTTCATTTTATGTTTGTAATAATTGTATTGACAATTTTATTTTAAATCTTACAAATAAATAAGTTATGTCACATTTACATTGGTCGTTATTATTTACTTATTTTTAAACACTGTTTTACATACATTTTTCATTTATTACAGTAACCATTTTCTAACGACTAATGTAAATTTAATTTAGTTCATATTGTGTTAGTGATATTTAAGTTTCTCATGACTAGATATGGGTGTATTCCACTTTGATCACCCAGATGATATCACCTAGGTCACTCATTGGTGTCCTTTGATCACCTGAGACATAATCGCCTGGATGATCATAGGCATGGATGGATGAGATGGTCGCTTATGATTACCTAACTGTAAGGAAAACGACCATTTTAGGCACCTTTTTTATGCATTTTGCATAGGTAATTAAAGGATACCGAAATAATATATTTTTTGAAGGTGATTATGGCTCAGGTGATCAAAGGACACCAATGAATCAATCACCTTTAATCACTTAGGTGATATTACCTGGGTGATCAAAGTGGAATACACCTAGAAATGACACAAAATGTTGTTGCCATTCTATAGATCTTGAAATATGTTGCGTGGCGTCCAAGACACGTCGCTTATGTCTGGCGCGTCAAAAGCATGTCGATGAAATTATTTTATTTTATTTTAAATTCGCTTTTATTAAAATATGTTGATTTATTTAATACAGATGAAATGTAAAAGTTATAAAAAAGTACAATTTTCGAATTAAATTTAAAATATTGGTATAATATTTTTATGTTATTTTATGAACTATTATAAAGTACAGTGACATAAGCACGGTGTAATAAGAAGCGATTGAAGACATTTTATGATTGTGACTAAATTCTGAAACAAAATTACACGTTTAATATTTATGAAGAAAAATATGTATGGTTTTTGTATACATGTATACATAAATTCTTTATATATCCGTGTGTACTACATAAAAGTAAATACTAGCACAAGGACCGAGAATAGGATTACAAAAACCTTCAACAATTTTAATGTTTAGGGATTTTTAATTTTTTAATTGCTTATAGATTTTGAAATGGAAAATAATTAAATACACAAATGATTTATATACACGGTATTCACTTTTTGTAACTAGTATACACGTAATCTTACCCTTGTATATAATTATAAGTAATAATAATAATGTACGTTGTCTATTGTATAATGTGTTGTGACGAGGAAATGATGATGCGAGGTTTTAGTGGTCACTTGAATTAATCACAGACAAATTGTACCGTAGTGCCAATCCAATGATCAATTCATTTAAAACGGGTAGTCAAATAAATGTTTGCTTATTTTTGTCATAATAATTATAAATTAACAATCTTTTCATAATTTTAAAATAAGCAAAGATATATTTGATCACACAAATTCACCAGACATCTTATTGTATATTTAATGACATAGATAAACAACTAAATAGATCCACATACATATTTTTTTCACAACGAATTACTGACATGTAAGTGGAAAGCCATGTAAGCAGATTTTTTTTTGTTGATAATAGTTACTAAGTAATCTAAGTATACAATAATATAATACATTTGCTAAATAAACACAAAAGTGAAGGAACTTTTGTGACTGCAAATATGACATTACATTAGATATTTTAATGATCACTAAACAGTATATGTTTCGTCTGTTACAGCATTAGGAGTCTATTTAGTTATTTATTCTGTGGTTGTCATTCGAATTTTGAATTTTGAACATTTTAGTGTTTAGACAAACGTGTTCGGACGACGAAAATCTCGCTTGCAAGAAGAAGTAAAGAAACATCATAAACTCCACATAAGCTTACTCAGTACTTACCAGAACGCTTTCCAGAAAGTTTACTAAGCGAAAAGGCTCTCTTAACGTATTTACCTCCTCCTTTATGTGCATTGAAAGAAAGAGAAAAATACAGAGCAGTAAGTTAGTGATGTTCCCGATAAAAATAACTATTCGATTACAGTTAACAATCACGCTATAATACTAAACATACATTCTTTTAGAAAAGTGTTATCTCGCTGACGGCTCCTGTAAGAATTACCGAATTTCTGGTTAAAGCGAGACAGGTTTATTAGGTATTGTATAGGTAAGAAAGAGAGGATGCTTACCGAGACCGCCTTTATTTCGGCGACTCGCCGGGTGACTTGCTTGAAGTACTGCTCTGGCGTTATCGAGTTCAGGTCGTTGTACACGATGCGGCTAGAAAATAAAGAAAAATATATCTTTAAAAAAAAAACAAACACAATACTACGAAATTATCCAATTTATTGTTAAATTTAAGACGCTTTTCACGTTTTTTTTTCTACGGACGTACAAGGTTTCCAAGGTGTATTGAAAAATAAACATTTATCTTTATATATAAAATGTTCACTGAATTCAAGTTGCATAAGTATTTAAGAGATAAAGAGCATTGTCATTTAACGTATAATACGAATCATTAAAGTTGTTTAAATATTTTATTGGGTATAATATTAAAATGCCATTAACTGAGATACAACCATACTGCAATTGCAATTACGTGCACTTAGGAAAAAGGGAAATCAAGGAATAGGGTCAGCAGCAATAAGGAGCTTTACTATTTTATTATAAATTATAGCTTTACGTGTTATAGTAATGTGGTGTTTATAGTATTAAGTTAATAATATGAAACGCTGTGTACGTAGTATTTTGTATCAACTATGTACTATTTTCACAGCAATTAATGTCGATAGGTAGAAAAACGCTTCCAAAAAATAGTCCAAAAACTAATCATACAAAAGGAATATACGCACGTAATGGCTGATAATGAATAAAATAAAACATGTGACATATTTTTAGATGCAATTGTTTTAACCAGAAAGATAGAATTTAAAGCATTTAAGATAAGATGAACTATGCATACATAAGTAATCTACGTTATAGGGAAAAAAGAGCACACGTCTGGTTTCTATATTGTCCCATTATTTTAACCAGGAATAGAGCAGAGAATATACAGCATTTATTAACAATAAATGACAAACTTGCTATACGCCGGTGATCCCCATCCTGTCACGCGTGTTTCCCTGGCGTGAAGAGGCCGTGAATGTAATAAGACTATAATTAAAGTTTTGATCGAAACATTAATTAAAAAATATATGCGCCAAATATAATTATATTTAAGACCATCATACAAGTATACATGTCAGTGATTAAACATGACTGGCATTTAATTAAAGATATAAAGGTGTTTTTCATTAAACGAAACCCCAAAATATTTTTGATATATAATAAAGTGTATATGTGTCTTCAATTTAGTTTATGAGCTAATTACTTAATCTATTTATGCTGACATAGAAACAATTAAATACTTTTTGAAACTGTTTCTTAAATGGTATCAAAAATGTTTGAGACGAAAGAATGACGTTCATTTAGGAATTAGAGTCCCATAAGTTATTTGTTATAAAATAAACATTCCTACTGTACGCGAAGTAACACGCGTGCGACATTGAGCTAATACACAGGTCATGTCGACTGTCGTTTATCGTCTGTCATCAGCAACCATGATCATTCTCAAGGCATTCAATGATGTTCTATATATAACGAAACCTGTAACTACGACAATTAGGAGCAATGATAGCGTAATGGTTAAAACTCGGATTTTCAATAGAAACTCATACATTCCAATCAGGCACGCACCGCTGACTTTCCTAATGATGTGCGTATTAGACATAAATTATCAAAGCTTTACCGTGAAAGAAAACATCATGACACATACACCTGTGAATATTCTAAAAAGTTCTGAATAGTGTGTGAAGTCTACCAATTTGCACTTGACCAGCGCGGTGGACTATGGCCTAAAACTCATTCATTCGAAGAAGAGACCTGTGCCTGTGCAGTGAGACGATTATAATGGGTTGGCGACATGTAACTATATCTACCTTATACCCTTAATACGTAGCAGACAGGCAGTCTCAAATGCAATGGCCATTGAACTTCGACCGTGAACAACTCAATTGATCTTCATTGCCCGATATGCGATATAGTAGATTATTTTATCATATCACGCGTGTAGTGATCACCGCGTGGCGAAGACTTTATCACGCTTGATCGGTATGTGATTAAGACATGTTTTTTTTATCTTTTACAATGATATTTTTTTAAATAGAGTACCAGTAAACTTTATAGGTATTGTTGTATATTATGATTATTTTATTTTAATGTATATTTTTTATTAAACCTCTACTGTACCGCTGATGGGAAAAATGCCCTTCCCTAAATGCCCGAGTTGCTCTCTATGTTACACCAAAACCTGCCATACTTTTCAGTAACCGACCAAATCGACGCATCGTATTTTGTTAAGCCTGATACTTTATCTTGCCGTTTATTATTATATCCCATATTTCACCCACTTCAAAGCAGTAAATTTCATCAATTAAGGTATCCTAGTTGTCACGGAAATGTCAAATAAGTTCTTTGTAATAAAATCGAATATTTATGTGCAAAGAGTAGTACATCATAGAAATAAACTTATTCATATCCTTAAATCACTGGTGGTCATCTAAAGTCCAACTGACACCAATCCTCGGTGTCAGTTAAGCTTTAGTTGACCACTACTGGTCTTGAATCCAGCAATTTCTTTTTTTTTAAATACCTAGTCCACATACTTATTTGAGTCTATATACTAAGTTATTCTATGCTGACTTATGTATTTATCAATTCTGTGAATAAATGTACCTAGATTTAACTTATCATGTCATTTAAAATTAAGCCAACATAATACTCATATTTACAGTTCATAATACTCCAAGAAAGAATAATCCATTGAGATGGTCAGTTTTCCCCTTTGATGTCAAATATTTGTTGTCATTTGTATGAATGATATTGTAACAAGAAAAATGTATGTCTTTTTAGAAACAATGAGCAACATGTGTTTATACTACCTGTCCGCGCTAAGTTTGCCGGTCTATGGAACACACCTCCCCCCTCACAACCAATTATCAACACCTCTCAGTCGCTCTAAAACGTGCTAAAAGTATCGAAGGCAACGTAATCGCCGTAAACGTGTAAAAATATTACTTATGCTGCTACTTAATATTGCTCAGGTTTCGCGATATTTGTTTATTTTCCGTATTAGAACTATGGGTAAAAAAAAGACTTACAAAGTGATTGTCGTTATATGGAATTAAAGTTAATGACGTTTTTTTAAATAAAAAAAAAAGATCATTCATAATACCATAACATGTGAAAAAAGGTATTTAATTTCATTGATTTTTATAATAAAAACGTATTTAATCCGTAAACCGTAACAAATAAAATATATCTTTTTCAAACTTTTTTTTTTGCTGACGCTACGCTTTTTTTTTGTCAACAGCGGCAAACTTAGCGCGAACGCGTTATACATTTGTAACATAAACAATTGTAAGCCGTGATAGGTACTCACGACAGAATTTTATTACCTTAAGATAATATTAAAAAATTACGACGAATATTTAAAATGTAAAAGATAATATACCTACATAACGACAATATAGTCCAAGAGTGAAGTAATTTTTTAAACGTGGACATTGGTATAAATACTTCGACAGGATTGAGATGTTTCGTTCAACGCTATAAGTTATGTATAGGATCTATGAGATGTAAAGTCCAATAAATGTATACATGAAATCGTCTTAGAAAGGAGGCATTTAGAAGGGCGAATTTTAAAACTAAGGAACATCACTCACCCGTTCGAATGATGGATCATATCACAGAGGGTGTACAGGATATCTACTTCCAAGGGTGTGATCTGGCTCATCATCTGGGCTGAGTGGAGGAACTCCTCCTTCGTGACCTCCTGGGTCCGATGTCCGTTGGTAGCATTCAGGTACACGCGCTTGATCAGTTCCATGTTGTTTAGTAGTGAGTTGAATGCCATGTAGTAGGGGAAGCTGATTTTACGCTCCCCTTGTGGGAATCCGGACGCCTGGAAATGATATTAAACTGTTAATATGTGTTATAACACATATTTCTGCCATCATCATATGCCGTTAAAGTCAGAGAGTGTGGAGTGGCAGCCTTAATTATCAACGTCATATGCCGTGAAAGTCAGAGAGAGTAGAGTGATTGCCTTAATTATTAACTCCATATGCCATTATAGTCAGACAGAGTAGAATGGCTGCCTTAATTATTAATAAATAACATATTAATACCATTTCAATCATTCCGAAGTTATAGTACAATGTGTATTACTCATCCAACTTTTAAGAAGTAGCAAATGATGCAACAGTAATCATGAAAATAATAATGATATGTAGTATCACTATTATTATCGTGATTATTGTTGCATCATAACCATTATCATAATGATATTACAATGATGATTATCATCAATTTCTTTCTAATCGCACCTTGATTTCAAGCGTTTAATCTCCCTAAGGGCTAAGTTGGAATGTTTCGGATAAGAATGCCTTCCTTTACATCCTTCAGATCAGAACACAATATTGCATTATTAGGCCGAAAAATAGATGGGAAGGTGTCTTCGATGTTGATCCACAAAGAGTTCTACCAGTTTCATTAATTAGTATTCAATTCCATTACCAATGAATCTTGTATTATACCAACTCGATAATTATTGCCATTAAATTAAGTAATATTATATAATAATTAAGTTCTTTTCTATTTACTGAGCATGCTATTCAATATTCATTGCAAAATAAGAAAATTTAGACTCATGTGATAATGACATGATATTTATGTCAAAGTCAATTGTAGTGATAATCACTGACATACTATGTAACACAATCACCTGATTAGCTTAAATAGTAATTATAACGTCTCATCATTTTACACGTCATCATTTGATTACATAATAGGATAAGTTGATTACTTGTAATAATCTAATTTTGTGCGTTGAATACGATATTTAAAATAATTTATTACTAAGATAAAAGGTTTATTCGGGTAAGTGATAGGCACATATATAAGGTATAAACATTCTACCATTCTTCAAAATTTTATGCACTTACAGTAAAAAACATAAAGTATCTAGTATTTAAAATGTTTGCTTCATCATTCAAAGCCAGGTCTTTAAATTCTCTTCAAAATGAAACAACAAGCAATTAATTTAATTAAAAGAACATAAAAAAGAAAAACAAATTAATTGTTAAAATTTAATAACACTTTTTACAATTATAACCCCACTCTTAGATTTTCTCCTGTATCGTGGGTGCCATGGACACACACAGAGACGAATACACAAACATCCAGACACAAAACAGAAATCTAAATTCAGATGTATATCTGGCCGGGGATCGAACCCGGAACCCACTGCGTGTCAGACCGGTGTGGTGACCGCTCTGCTAATTAATTTACAACAAAATAAAAAAAAACTTTACCAGATTTTTATAATTTAAGGCCAAAGGAAAAAAAATACTCACATTAATAACTTTCGTCTTCAAATCCTTAGTCAGCAGGTGGTTCTTGACACTCAGCATGATATCCCTGAAGTCGCCGGCGCTGATGAAGCCGGTGCCATCCTTGTCGCACTTCTTGAAGGCCTCCACTCCGTACTCTTCGTGGAAATCGTGCAAGAACTGACTGAACTCCGGGTATGTGACTAGTCGCTTCTTGTCTTTGCCGAAGTAGAGACGCACGAACGTGCTCTCCATGTTGAACGGTAGTTTCTTGTGCAACGCTGTTTTGCGCATGACTTCAGCAAACTCATCTGTAAGTTTGAAAAATAAAGATGTTTTTATATCATATAAACACGTATTGGTGAGAAGGGACGATGCTAAACAGCATTTACAAAAACATAAATTCCTTACGTCACGTTTTAAGTGTTATTCTTCTAAATAAAAGAAATAACAAAAAATAGAAACCGACTTCAATGTTACCAAAAACCGAAAAAAGAAAAATTAATTATATGTTGGTTTCTTACAAACACAGTACTTAGTACATAGTCCCGAAGTTGGTGCGCAACATTTTTTAAATTATAAGACGAAGGCTTTTAATATCGATATTTGTCGCTACTTAAAGATGACTATTTTAGTGACATCACTACACCCGTTGGTTTCAAACTTCCATATTTCCATTTGAAATAAAAAGAGAACGCTAAAAAATAACAAACTTTTGATTGCATAATATATACAAGTTTGAAACTTAATATCCTATTCAGAAGATCCTCATCACGTTTCATATACCTCCAACGGCGAGTAAAATCTATTTTTGTCTCGTAGCGAAGCAGGGGTTGTTCAGCTAATAATATATATAGTTGTAATACATGTAAAATCATATGTAATTCAAGTTCATGGATTACAAGATACCGTACAACTGGTCATATCTGTTAAACCTTCTGATTCAATGTGTACGAAGTATATAATCTGTTTATGTGTTACTAACTACGTATAGCTTGTATTTAGATTTAGATATGTACTGCTCGACCAAGCTAACTAGACGAACAGCAGGAATGCGGTCTCCCTCCCCGGCCCCGCCTCATGCCCCGCTTTCGTCCTAGTACCTACCGTTCGCACCTAACCTCGCTAATTCATTATGATGTAAATCATTATATATATATATATTAATTAAATAAATGAGCAAAATTAATTTGTTGTACTCATTAGTTTCTTTTACAATGATAACCTAAACATGTAAATGTTTAGGTTATCATTGTAAAAGAAACTAATGTTGTTAAC
>DWNE01005016.1:0-14463 GCA_018249875.1 Cecropterus toxeus | reverse complement strand
TTTTGTAAATTCCAATTAAAGCTATCGAAGCACTTGTAATGTTTACATATTGCTTCGTTTATCGTTGTAACGTAATTTTATTCCTTGAAGTCAGTCAAATACTATATCGTTTTTTACATTACTATCCATAATAAGGTCAACCAGTAAAGGATAAAATATAGAGGTTAGACGAATAGAGGTTGTTTTGACATAATTATCCCACTCGGATTCACCCCAAATAACAGGTTATTGTTAAAATAAACAAAACCTTCAAAAAGGTAGTATCGATCCGAAAAGGTTGGTCGAAATCTCCACTATCAACACGACATAATCTGATTGGTAGGCAAAATGTTAAACTCACAAGCGCCCATCTAAACATTGGTGTTACGGCAAGAGTAATTGGAATAAATTTTAATCAGAAAATTAACTTGCCTATTATATAGGCAAATAGGCTGCGCAAAGGTAACGGAATATTACCGTAATCCTCGCGCAGCTATAATAGAATGAATACATTTTAGGAACTCATTAATATCGCTAATACTATATCGCTGTTACCCTCTAAATCTGAGAGACCCGTGCCCAGCAGTGGGCCAATAATGGATTGATGACTTTAATATCGCACGTGATAACTGAAATCAATATTTTTCATTTTTTGTTTAACCTTTTTAAATAATAAACAAAAATGTACTACAATATGTATATGTACATATAAATGTGAAATGCATTTTTCATACTTAGTGATCGGTTTAAGCGGCTTTTTGTCTGCCGACGTGATTTTAAAATGAAGATTTATAGTAAATATTCTAATATCAAAATACAAAAATTATTAAATCTCTAAATTATTAATTATGGAAACATAGCGCCATAAATAGATGAGTCACACCAGTACGGTCACTATGCGTCACTATAATATAAAAAAAAAACTATATAAAAGTTATAAATAGGTGCGAAAGTCAGTTAATTACAATTCCCCCAAAATTACACGTAGCAGCACACGTGTTACACGTCATTCCAACACAAAGGCACAGCACAAAGAGAACTCAGCTTTGCCGTCAAATGTACTGCTAAAATTTTGTTGAAAGCTGTGATACGTTTTCCCTTTGAGTTTTACCAAGCCTAATCACAAAGTGCGATTAACAAATTCTTAAAATAGAAATTGTTTGCCGGATATTTATAGAGTTCTGATGGTTTTTAGCTTTGAAATATTCGACCTACATATATTTTTATTTTTTAAATCAATCACATCGTGGTAGAACCACGTGTAGTTCGACCGGGGAAGTATCACCGCTACACCTATTTCTAGCGTGAAGTAATAGCTCACTTTTATATGAGCAGACCATCTCAGCCCTCGGGAGTAGCAACGCATCTGTAGTCGACTTCATATAGAACCCCTGTTCTATATGGAGTTGCTTACAAATGTCCATGGGCTGCAGTAACCACTTACCATCAGGTGAATTGCTTCCTGGTTTACTACTTCATATTAATATTTATAAAAAAAAAGACGAACCCAAGAAAACAGTCGCTATAACAAGGAACCGGTATGTAAACGTAGAGTTTTATGTACGGTTATAATCGATGTTTCCTGTATCATGGAGTCCATTAATACGCACAAAGATGAATATGTAAACACCCAAATTACGTATCGAAATCTAAATGAATCATTTAGGCATCTGTCTGACTAGGATCCAACATATAACCTACTGCATTAAGAACGGTATTTCGACCCCCACGCAGGTTATCTTAACATTCTAACATCTATAAACAAGACTACTTTCATAGTTTTGATAGAATTATCAAAAGTATGAAACTAATAAATATAATAGGAACTAACATTTAATGACACGCCCACCTATGAAGCGAATTGAGGCATCTTAAATGTTTATTATTTATTAAAATTAATTTATAATTATAGTGAGATTTAAAAAAGGACAGATCAAAGCAGTAATAATAAGCTCATACTTTGAAATGTTTTCACTTTTAGTAATTTCCTTTAAACTGAATTCTTTAATCATCAAAGACAATTTTGGATTTAAAATCAACGCATCTGTAAATAATTTGCAAATTTCATTAGAGATTAGCCCACGGCTTAAAGATGACATCAAAACACTTTGTTGGTGATAAACATATTAACAATAATGAAGGACAAGCGTAATCTAATCATTTTGACGGTAAGTTAGATAGAGGTCTTTGAAGTTTCAAATTTCGTTAACGAAGAATCAAGGACACTATGCTTAATTAGTTTGAAGGCGGAAGGAAAAATATTTTGGATTTTTCTTATATTACTCTTACTCACAAAGCCAGAGTAGATAATACATTTAAAATTTATAGTCTATCTATGTATATATAAAAACAAAGTTATATATAATCATTAAGCGCTATAAAGTGTATATAAAAATAAAGTCTATTCTATACTATTAATGTAAAGCTGGAGGCTTTGTTTGAACGCGCTAATCTCAGGATGTTGAATAGTCCATTTATCGAGGAAGGCTATAGGCTATATAACATAACGCTATGTTTGTTTGTTCGTTTTGTCTTATGTAGTAGCGGGTACCGTGGGGCACAGCTAGTCGTTTCTAAATAAACAATAGCTATTAACGGAAGTCCATATTAATAACACCACGTTCACCTCACATAAAGACCGACATGCAATGTTGTAGAGTTAGTATCTACCCCTGCTATATATGAGCGAAGTTTGAACATTATAATGATTACAATAGTTTCGAGATCATTTGAACACTCCCACGTTATTAAGTGAATATTCGTACTTGGTAATTTCTTTCGAAAATTATGATTACATTTTTGTTTTTCAAAATTTTTAGATTTTTTAATAGCTTAATTACCTACATGTATTTATAATACATACATGTAATATAATTACCTACATTTATATATAAACATTTCCTTATGAAAACACTCTAAAGCTATAAAATATATTTTTTCTAAATTAATGCTGCATGTTTTTTTTTAATAAGCTTACCTTACAATTCAAGTTGTTATTAAAACTAGCTGTTTCTATTTCTTTTGATTTGTTATTTGTTGATATGAATATATCAACAATATTTTATATGAAATGCAAGTGTAAGTGAATACTTACACTTGAATTTCATATAAAATATTGTTGAAGTATATATTATAACAAATGCCATGTAACATAGGCGATGGTATATTTAATTATTTAAATAGGTAAATAACTAAAAATACGCCGAATTAAGAACCACTTTTCAAATTAAATTAAAAAAAATATTGCGCTGATGTTTTTTAATTTACCTCGCTATTCTCTTAACATTTGAGCCAAGTTTTAAATTAAAATTTATTATCGCCCATTAATTTCGCATTAATTTTATTTGCAAGCATCCGGTTATTAAGACAAAGTGCTCAAAGTTTGAATTTCATTGTGATTCACGTTCAATACATTTAACTCGGATGTACTTAATTAATTAATTTGCTTATTTTGTTTCCTAAAATTATTCGACATTCGAAAATAATCAAAATAATGATAGACGATAAATATATTGCAAAAAGATATAAATATATAGATATTTGGTGGCCTGTGGCTACAGTTTTAATACTTATACATAATATTTATATAGTTATCTTATACGCTAAATATTCATTATATTTTTAGCTTGATTCAAATTATTTTGGTGATATAATTATGATTATTAATAGAAATCGATCCATGGGTTAATTCTATGATTGTAAAACTTCGTACAATAGTTTTATAATGTACATACAAATCAAAATAGAGGTAAAAGTAAAGTATCCCTAAAAATCATAATTTATTTTAATTTTATTTGTGATATTTTAAAGTACTTTCTTATATTTTTCTTTCAAAATGTACCATCAAGAAGTTGAAAAATAAGATGAGAAGGAAAAAAATTTTAAATACCTCAAGGTCCTTGGCCCAGTTTGTGTAGGCATCAGAGCGTTTGCCGAACCTGAGGACAAGAAAAAAACAAAATTAGCATCATGGTAAAATACAACAGATAAAAAGATAAATGTTGAAGATACAGATGACTGCAGCAAATACTGTTCCACAGAAGAGTATTAGTATTAAAATTGGCTACAAATGTATTCTGCGGTTGGAGGGTACCTAATTTAGAAAGGCTTATTAGTATTGCTTACTTGTGGTCACCATGTCATGTGTGTCAAACTGGTATTGCTACAAATGATCTACAAAAACTTCCACACATAAATGAAATTAAGGTACATATCATATGCTGACGCCAACTCGAAGAAAGCATCTTATACTCTGTATTGATTCTGAAAGATGTTTTAATTGTTGCTAATAATATACCTTATTGTCTGAATTGTGTTTATACAAAGTATCTGATTACTTGACAAGATATCTATAAATAACTTCATGTAACAAGGTCTAATAATGAAGTATGTACGTTACTGACGTAATATGAAATAGACACGTTACTCTTGAAGTAAAAAGTCATAAGCAATAAACTATAGAAGACGTACTAGTAAATTTAAAACGAATATATTTCTTCAATGAAATTAAAATAGTTCTCCTTTCAGTCTGTACGTTACTAAATCTGAGCACTAAGTTGGGACACTTCATATTAGTGTACGTGCCTCATCATTTTCAACAACAGAACATAACAAAATTGTTTAATTACATTTTTTTGTGCTCAGGATATCTTTACCAAAATCCAATGTGTTCTATGTATGATGCAGTTCTAGAAAATTAATTGTATCATACTCTAAATGAACCATTTGAACTTTCTCCTCAAACATTTCCAGAGCTTTAAGGCAGGCTCTTCATGCAAAAAGAGCTCTTTCAAAACCAGTGGTGCATTGGACCCTTTTATATACCTGATCGTTATTTTCATAGCTTTGTTATACAAAAAAGTGAAAACACACCACCTAACTGATTAAGTACATTATTCGGTAAGTATTATAAAATCGAAGCCTTGTATTTCACTTGGGATAACTAATTTGAAACCTTACCTGAATACTTAAACCTAATGTGACTTAAGTTAATGTATCAAATTCCCTGTTATGAAATAAATTGAGCAAGACGAAGAATAAAGAAAAAGTACAAATATCAGTAAGAAATATTTGTGTTCGGTAAAAAAAACAACAACAGTTAATATACGTTCCAAAATATAGCAGTTATAAATATAAGATATAAGAGAGAAATAAATGAAAAAAAAATAACCAAAAAAAGAGGATAAATTCATAACAAAACGTGTTAACACGTGAACAGATTTATGACTAATCATTATTTATTATTAAGAACACGAACAAAAATATATCAGGGCCAAGTCGTAATTTAAAATATAAAAGGTAATAACCTTTCTTTTTTAATCATATATCATTATATCAAAAAATAAAACATCATGATGAAATAATGCATGCGTAAGAGCTTTCAAAGTTATTCCCAAAGGAATGTGAAACCTATAAAATAGCGTGATGTACAGATAGAAATAATATTGAAAGGAAAGGATGGGGTTATATCTCAAGGGCACAATTTTGTTTGTTTTCTTTCCATTAATATCCGATTGATGTTATACAATCCCGCAGTGAGTCTGGTTACATGAGATTTACTTTTAGCATATCTAGATAAAGAACTTTTATCATAAAAAAATTGTAAGATATCTTACTTATTTAAGTTTCATGGACAACAAAATCTATAAGGAAGATAAAAGAAGACAAAATAGACAATTGCATACAAGAGCGTAATCTGATGTACGGCTGCAAAGCTGGAGTCACAACTCCAAAAGGATAATACAGTAGAGATTGAAAAGGAAGACAAGAAGAGAATAGAGATAGAGAAAGAGTAACGAAATTGAAGATCCTATAGCCAAATCAAATATTATCGGTTTAGTAAAAGCTGATAGACTTCGTTGGCATCTGGTAAGGAAACGCGCATTCGTGTGATTGCTGACTAATTATTAGACGCCTGGTAGGCTGGACCAAATGTCGCTGAAAAAATGAACTTACGGGACTAGAGGCGATACAGGATCGATGGAAATGTTTTCTCTCAGTTTTAAAGACTTGCATTTAGTCTTTGCACCATTCCAATTAGTTTGTTTACTTCTGAACTTTTAATGTACCCTCAGGTATTATTTAACTTTATAGTTACATAACTTTTATAGTTCCATAGAACAGTTTTTCTTTACACTTTTACAAATTTCTTCTATTCGATAACTTTTACAAGTTTTACTGTATTTGTATTACTTGGCACGAATTGAAATAGGAACCGAGAATAAACTAGTATTCCAAATATTTTTTTAAAGTTTAATCGATGGATTAATGCTAATGTGATTATGGTTACTATTTATTCTGAGCGTCAATAATACTTTAAAATATAAATAACTGATAATAACTACCGGTTAGCGACTGCTGATATACCATTTATATACCTACTGTTATTTCTTTTTATTCATTTACATATGAACATTATCCGTGTATGTTGTTTTACCTCGCCACTTGACCTTTTTTCTCGTCGCTCAAGCATTTTTTTTTAAATCTGGAATTATCAGTACCTCATGCAAACAATCGTCACTAGTTATAAGAAATAAAAAAACAAATTGGAAAGCCATTTTCAGCGACACGCCGATCATTTAAGAAACTTCCTAACCAAAGCCTACTAGGGATGTACAAGAGGAAGGGGCGGGAAACATCGATATCGTACCTTGGCCGGGTGTGGTAGGAGTAAATGCGGTCAAGGTTCTGTAGCTGGAGGAGTCGCACTGCTCGGTCTAACAAATCTGGGTCCACCCGCTCCCCGTCCGCCACGTCGCGGCGGTCAATCCTGCCGAGATACCGACATCGATATAACATTTTTCACAACACTCCGAGTTTGCCAAGATACGATTGATTTGACGTATAATTTTGGAATATGGACTGATGATTGATTACCTTTTTTAGGTAAAAACATAACGAAATTAAAAAGTTGGCACGACTATGAGAAAAACTTAGTGAACTCAGGTATTAAAATTAGGAAGAAGGATTTTGGTTTAATATGATTGGCAGGTTTAGATTTTATTTTTAGTAAATGAGAAAAATATTAAGAGATTCACGCTTATAGCAAAAATTCGCCCTAGATACTTTAATATATTTATATCAAAGTACTATCAATATAAAATATTTATTGTTATTCATTAAATGTGTGTACGGTACACACAATAGTTAGACAACTATAGTTGGGCAAACAAACATTTTAAAATTACAGAAAGTAATTACATCGATAGAGCGACTACCAAACTACTTTTCTTTATACGCCTTCCCTCTCGCCTAATGAAACTTTGTCGTTTCTGGTTATATTTTCATGGATTGACGGTCTAATTCGTTATATCATTTTCTTCCAATGATATAATATTTGCTCCATCCATTATTTAATATTTATGACATTTCAAATCAGTCATTGTGGTGCATCCTGAACTCCAATTCAAGATGTTATTGACCTGCAGAAATTTATACTTGCAAATTTTTAAGCTTTAGTAAATAATTTGAAGAGCAGATGTCTACTATATTTACTACTTTGATTATTATTCGTCATCAATTATTGGAGAAATAAATTATATTCATAATTTAGCTCGAGCTTAGAAAAATCTCTGGAAATACTAGAACTAGCTAAGATCTTGTAGCAAAAATGATGTTCTACAAAGGTCTCAATTAGGTCCGTTTTTATACAATTTACGTCATATAAATTTGATTATTGGCAAACATTTTGTAGTTTAATGATAAAATAACACTGAAGTGTGTATTTAAATTAATAATAATTCACGCCGTAAATAAAATAATTTTAGTGTAACACGCTATCAAATATTAATAGTGAACATCTTGAGATAGAACATTCTGCTTTGTCAGCGGCATCAATGGATTTAATACTGCAATAGGAGATTATTATCTGCATTATTTCCAGGATTGAATTGAGCTTCTGCATTGAGCAAAATCAAGACAGTAACCATTATTCCTATGAAACCAATCTTGAGCTCGCATATTTTAAAATACTTTTGTTGCATTTCGTAGACAACTAACAACAAATAACGACGAAAATAATTACATATTTAGCTAACATATTATAATATGAAATTGCTACGTATTGTATGGAGTCTTAGTCTTGAATAGCACCTCTCCCTCTTCCCGTGAATGTTGTAGAAGGTGACTTAGGGACAAACCCAGGAGATGAGCAGTAGCGTCATACATTATAACATTAACAGCAAACAACGTATTGACTTGATCCGCAGAGGATTCCAAGTTCTATCCTCGGTCAAGCAGATAAATTATAATAATGAACTGGGATTTCTGCTTTGAGTTTTGGTTTTTATTTATCTTCGTGTGTGTCTATGGTACCTATGACACATAAAAAATCGTATTGTGGGGCTATGACTATAGGAATTGCTTGTTCGTCAACGCTTTGTTGTATCACTGCTGAGCATGGTTCTCCTCTCAGAATAAGAAAGTCCAAGTGCAAAGCACACACCTTTAAATTTATTTTTGTGAACTTTAAAGTGTAGGTTATCTCGCGTTCTATTCGCCGTAAAGCAGTGATAATTCATAATGCGCGCATCATTTTTGACCAATCAGAGGTTGAGATTTGGACTTCGTACTCTTGATTGTGAGGCCGAGTGTCAACCATTAGGCTATCACCGCTGTAGCGTTAATATATCTATACAATATTATATATCATGCAGGAAAATGAACTTAAACATTTGACATGTCTAAATATTAGTCATAAATCAATATACACTACTCACACAATTTCATAATATTATGGAATAAATCCATACACAAGCCCTGCATCAAAAGTACCTGGTTGTAATAATCTAATCGTACAACCCTTGAGCCTAAGCTTTCACAATAACGATAACGTTATCTAACTAATAAGTATTGCAACAGTTATATTAATAAGAATTAAGAATTTAATAGAAATGCCGGCAATATTAAAAAATCGCAGATACCTAAAATAAGAAGCAATATCATAAGTAGTTAAATATCCCATTGGATTTTAAACTGTAATACTAGTAAATATATTTCAGTTTATTTAAATTTGATAAGATTAATATTATTTTGAGTACAGTACCGTTAGTACAAGTTTATCTTGTTTTATCAATTATGTTTTTATATTTTTGCTCATACATTGCACACCATGCGTCTATCCACACTACACGTCTTCGTTATCATTTCCCGCAATACCTTATAATGTACCCATTTTGAATGATAGACAAAAAATATAAACAATAATTGTTTTAAGGGAACATAATAAGATCGTAGTAAGTGCACAAATCATTTTTTCATAATGTTTTTCATGGTTACTTTAAATCATTATTGACCAATATTAAAAACCACAATAACATACTGTAACTATACGCACCCAACTACCTACCGTTATTTCTAGTACTTATTAGCTCTATGGTCGTGCTAATTATTGAAGTATAGGTGCTTCAACAACTCGTTAGTTGGTGCAGAGAGGCGTTAATGTTAGCGCTTATTTGTTACAATAATAGAATTAGATGGGTTTATCGGTTTTATTTGTACGTCAAAAACACGTGTTCACGAATACACATACATGTGATATTTGAAACTACATTTTGACTATACCGGTCTGACATGTAATGAGTTCCGGGTTCAATTCTCGACCAGACTTAGACATCTTTGTAATTGACGAAAATACGACGAAAATCCGACGATGTATAACAGATGGCGCAATAAAATAACAAATGCAAGTATCGCCAAGCCACATATCAGGGTCAGCTGCACCTATACATGTATCACATCAAAAATCACAGCTATGAACGGTAGGGGTCACTTCCCATCAGGGTGACCGCACAGTCGATTTTTTTTATTAATATGAAGTAGCAAACGAGCAAGCAGCCCACCCGATGGTAAGCGGTTACTGCCGCCCATGGACATTTGTAAGCAACTTCATATAGAACAGGCGTTCTATATGTAGTCAACCACAGATGCGTTGCTACTCCCGAGGACTGAGATGGTCGCCTCATATAAAAGTGAGCCGGCAACCACACCCTCCCCTGAAACGCAAGAACTGCTTCACGCTAGAAATATGTTTGGCGGTGGTACTTCCCCTATCGAACTACATTTTTTCTACCACCGGTTTGCTACTACTATTTATAAAAAGATCCAAAAAAAACATGGTTATACAAACAAAGTACTAAATAAGTCATATTTCAATTAACTTGCATTCAATTTCAATGATTTCAATTATTTTCTGCATCATTGCACAGAATCCACTTCTATAAACGGATACGTTTTATTACCGCAGTATTTCAGTAACGGATTAATTACAGCAATAATATTTATACATGGCATTAATTAGCGCTCATGTTATTAAGTTGTGCAAAGTGGCGTTAATGTCAACGTTGCGTGGTTTATTTTGGGACGCGAGGCGTTTAATTTGATTACTTGCAACTTGCAACTGTTAAATTGATTGTTGTATAAATAAGGCTGAAGGAATATGAATTATTAAACAAATGTTTTAAAGGCAGTAGAACACGTAGTTAGACTCCGGAAGCACCATCGCCACACCTACTTCTCATAACAGCAAGGTGATGCGTTGTGGTCTGAAGGGTGAGTTAAAGGCATTCCAACTTAGTTCTAATAGGTAGAAAAGGATCTTTGACAAGCCTTAGCTAAGAATAATCTTACCTGAGATTGATTACAGATGTCCACGGCGATGGCCACTTATCATTAGGACTACAAGCTCGTTTGCCTTTTCCAGATTATACAAAAAACCCTTATTCAACTATTTATAAGATTAAACTAGCAAATGAGCATAGAGAATACGAAAGCCTTCCAAACGAAACGAAACGCCTTCCTACGAAAGAATTTATTCTTTTCCAAGACGTTATTGGTAATTCACTATTAAAGATAAGAACGTACCCACGTAACGTGACCATTTAAGAGGGGGGGGGGGGGGTTCAAAATACCTAGTCACGTAGTCAAAATCCTAAAGGAATTTCCGCATTTTTTTGAGTAACAAAAAACTTTCTTTTTACAAAACTGTATTTATGAATTACTACATGATAATTAGGGGGGTATCTTCTTATATAAGTACATATAATTCACATTTTACGATCATCCCAGGAGTAAAAAGTGCAAAGCGTATAATTTACCACTATCTTAACCATAGTACCTACCATCTAAAATAAATAAATTACCAAGAAATACGACTTAAGTACCAAACCTCAAACATTGACAAACAAAATTAAGAACCACTAAAATATTTGCTTAGTTTTGATTGTTCCAAGATCCTGCGCGAGACAGCTTCACAGATAAACTGCCTTTTGTATTCTACGCTATGTTGATTTAATTCCTTTGTGTTAATATCCTTATTTCACATCTTTTTCAAAAGTGGGATAAACAAAACGTCTAAGTAGGTAACCAATAACACCGTTTTCTACTTTTTCTGCATTCATAGCCGCTCCTATGTATTGTCTCCTGTGGGAGCCAAGTAAACACAAAGACGAACATTAAAACACCTAGATCCGGAATCAAGTCATAAAACCATATATTCATCATTTAGATATCTGTCTGGCAGGGGATCAAATCCTGTCCCCCTAGTTCCGGGACCAAAGGGCTACGTTATCCCCTGCCTGCCGTAAGAGGCGACTAAAAGGGAGCTTCCGGGGTTATGAGCGACAGAGTGGAATCTCGAACCTTCCAAGCGACCCCGGGACGAACGGCGGTATGTCGCAACACGTCGCAAACACCTGAAGGCACGGAGAGCGCACATGTTTACCGGGAAAGGGGCATCGCGCTCGGAGGACTCCAATTGTGTTCCTTTGGAGATCCCGGAGTCCTCCACGCAGCGCTGAGGACGTCTACCGTGCGTTATTAATTCCACATATGAAAAAAGGGGATCAAACCCAAACAAAGGGGAACTCAACGCCGTCCGCCATCAACCCAACCAAAGCTAACGCCAACCCAACCCGGAACAACGTCAGACCGGTTTGGGGACAGCTTCGCCACGCGAATCTTCAAACAAAATTTCCGTTAAAATTTCGTCGACACGAAATATCTATAATCAAATTCGGCGTAATTACGTTAAATTGCGCGCGGGTGGATCAAAAATTTATTTACCGTTCATCGGTTCTTATAATAAGTGGTGTCATTTTTGCAATTAAAATATTGGAGATTCATTAGGCTTGGCACAAAATTTTCATTAATTAAAAACGTAACTACACGTTTATGTAAATTACATTTATATAATAATAAAATATAACGCTCCTATAAGCAGTTAGATTAAAATTTAGGTTTCAATTTGCGGATCTAACTTCGAATCCTAGGCCTTATAACATTAATTATTTTGAACTATTACATATTACAAATTAATTATCAATTTGTGTAACAGTGCAGAAAAAAGGAATTCACAAAGATCTTAAAGTGTGTGAAGTCAACCAATCCGGACTTGTCAGACTATGAAGTAGTTCCTCGTCGCAATAAAAGGAAATGAGACAAGCAGCAATGGTTTTGTGATGATAAATTCACTTTAGATATAGAAAATGAAATCTATAAAAAATTTAAACTATCATTTAAATTTGTCAACTAAATTATATTTCATAGACTTGAAATATTACACACTAATACAAAATTCTTAACTCATCAACATATTTTTCTACGATTTACGGATCCGTACTTTTCTTTGAAGATAATTCAGTATATCTGGGATTTAAAACTCAAACCCAATCGTAGATAGCAGAATTCCTTAATAAAATATTCTCACAGTTCTCCCTGTAGTAGCGAAAAAGTTATTCCGGCACTTTGTGGTGCCCATTCCCGATAGTTATCTGAGTGATTGACTCAGACAGTTATCTGTGTGAACAGTTTAGATCTCTGTTCTGCGTCTGGGTGTTAGAGTATAAGTCTTTGTGTGTCCATTGTGTGTGACACTCACGAAATAGGGAAAAATCTAGTGTGGAGCTACAAGTGTTGAAAGCGTTACGAGAACGCTGATTCCCGCCTTAGAAGAGCATTGTTTAGAGTTTCCGTGTTCTAATATGAAGATGAGATAATCTATGATATGAGACATACATAAACGAGGTATTTCGACTAATTCCTTAAGATTAGCAACTTATATGAGGTTGATATTAGGTAGGACACAAAGCCTTTCTGGGGTTCATAATACTTGCCCATTTGCGGCAGTTATTACTAGGGCAGTTGTTACTAGGGTTATCCCTAAAATACTACATGTTTTACATGTGTATAGTACACTAAATGACATGTAGATGATGTAGACAGAAATATACTTATTTTGATAAATCTATACTTCTTATGTTTCTTGTTTAAAGTAAAAGTCATGCTTCTATAAAAATAATGTAAAGACGCTATCGTAACCTTTGGATTTGAAACTGATGGATTATTTGTTGGATTTCGGTGCCGAAAGTATAATACTTTTGCGTTATTTACTAATTTGTAGTAATAGTTTATATATATAGTACGCAGTACTATAGTACGCACTCACTATAGTACGCAGGGCCGAAACATAGTAAGTACAATACAATATTAATAGTACGGTTGGCAACCCTAGTTACACCTACAATCGGATGGACTTCATGCTCGTTAGCGTCTTCTAATCTACATTATGAAATAAATGAAAACAATTTCTTAACTTCAGAAGTGCAAAATACTTAAAGTCTTCAATATTTATGCGTCTGTTGAAATCCTTAACGCTATTGTTGTGAAATTTAGTATTCTCAACATTTAATCGAAGAATTATGTTTCCGTATTTCGTAATGTAGCGCGTGACTGCAAAGCTACGAGTATAAGACTTAAGTTTTAAGAGGCTATCGTTATTCATAATTGAAAATAACTAAAGAGGTATATTCGAAAATTATACCGCCAAAGGTAAAAACCGTTGTGTATACACACAAATATTTAAATAGGTTGAATTATTTTTTTTAACAAATTTTGGGATTTGATTTCTTATGAAAGAATTATGTTGAATCTTTTATGTGTTTTTTTTTATCTACGATGTTTTTGGAGGTATCAATCAGGGCTATTTAAAAAATATTTACCTCGCAGTCATATTTTTATTTAATTTAATATTATAAATATATGCAACTTTTTATATCAAGACAATGGATAAGTCCGCTTCTTCCTAATAATTAAACTACACACAGCTCCCATATGCGCCTATACGCACGCATATCGTCAAAGCGTTTTAAACTTGCTTGGAGTGCTTTTAAATATTAGCGAAACATTGAACCAAGCTGCTACACTTTGAGAAGCTCTGAAATTTTGTTTCGTGATTATTATTTCCTTTAGCGAAATTGCGTCGCTTAATCAAAGTTTTGATTGATCCCAATTAAATATGTTTGTCAGTAATGTTTCAATTGTACAACTTGATATAAAGAAACGAGACACACGCACGCTTTCTACACTCATAGACCCCACTAGGATTTTTTCCTATGTCGTGGGTGCTATGGACACACAAAGACGAATACACAAACACCCAGACCCAGAACAGTAATCTAAACTCATCATTCATATTTCTGTCTGGCCGGG
>DWNE01005015.1:0-14470 GCA_018249875.1 Cecropterus toxeus | reverse complement strand
TTTTTCGTTTTTTTTTAATACTTAATTGAATGGGATGTTTCCTATTTATTGCTATTCACTTTATTAATTATGACTCTCTTTAATTCTTTAATTTGTTTTTAAAAAAGTCTTAACTTTTTTCTACTATTGTATGATTTTTTTTTATATTAAAACAAGTAATATTCAACGTATGAATTAAAATGCAACTCTGTTTTTTATGATTTGATTGATTGAAGATTTGCCACGTTTTTTGTTTCTCTTTTTTATGTGTTTTTAACTTTTTAAATTCAATTATGTCTTCAAGCAACTGAATTAATTTCTGATTAAAAAAAACGAACATATTTGAGTTCAAATAAACGAAAGATTTTTTGTTATATTCTTTCACGTCCATTGATCTATCTGAGCATGACTTCTATACGTCTTTCTTTCTTTGTTTCATTTTTTCTTTTTCACTTAGAACTTTTAGAAGTTTCTATTAGAACGCTTTCAAATGAGTTTTTTGTTGCGCAGCCACTTTGAGGTTTTGTTAGCAACGCTTTTACATAGCAAATATATTTAATATGTCTAGATGGATTGTGCGAAGGTGCATATATTTTGTGCCTTATATTTCTCACTTATCATCAGATAAGATAAAAGACAAGTTAGACTGACGTAAATCTATTTAAAAAAAAAAAGAACTGGGCGTATTCAATGGCGTAAAATAAAATAAAACTGGGCGCATTAAATGGCGTAAAATAAAATAAAACTGGGCGCATTAAATGGCGTAAAATAAAATAAAACTGGGCGTATTAAATGGCGTAAAATAAAATAAAACTGGGCGTATTAAATGGCTTAAAATTCGTAATTTGTAAATATATTGCCTCGAATAGTGCCTCTAATTTGTAAAATTAAATGAAATGGCAGATTTTTTTTTAAAATTTGGATCTGGAATTATTTGGTCATAACGGATTTTTTATTTAAAATCTCTGCATTAAAAGTTATATCTTACATTTGGAGTTTGTTATGCAAATTGTAATACAATGTAGTGATTTTTGGGACACATTTGTACCGCGATGCGCTATCTAGACATATGTAATATATTTGTAAATATTTTAGTGGTTAAAACACAAAAAATCTAAGATTTTTTTTTATCTTTCAACTTTTCTTACAAGACTCGAGGTGTTATTGTGATGTTGTTGATTGATAAAAATATTGGCTTTGTCTAAAATGAAGCGTTAGAAAAAATGTAATATCAATATTAATTTGTGATGTATTTTCTGTACGTCTGTCATTTACATAACCTTTTCTTAGGGACAGTTATATAAAAATAAAAAATATAAAAAATGCAGTAATATACTATATTTTTATTATTTTTTTGATTCTTGATTTTGTCTGTATTAAGATATAACTTTAAGTGTAAATAAAAACTTTTTTTGTTGATATCACAATAACACCTATCGGCACTAAACCAAAATGTTATAAGTCAACATTTTCACATTTCAATTTCCAGCTTTGAAACACTCGCCGTCAAAGAGAAAGAGCATCGCGAAACCGGCCAGACCGCAGGAAGATATCGACACATCAGGTATTTTTGATTTTTATACATTAAAATTAAAACGAAGTGTATTTTTATTTTATTTCTTACATTGACCGACAAGGCGAAGGTTTACAGAGTTTTTTAAATGGCTGGCGGTTTTTTTAATTGAAATATTATTTTGCATGTCAGTAACGGGATTTTAAGTTTTTAGTTGCTTTGCATGATTTATAATATGTAATTTAATTAAAATAAAAATACACAACTTTTTTATTTAATACTAATCCGTAGTTGATAATTTGGTATCTCTTATTTGATTTAACATAGTAGCTAGGTTCCCTTCCTAACACTGAGTGAATGCAATGATTATTTTCGGTACCTATTTATTATTATACATTTCAGTTTATTTTTTATCCCCACCTTGCTCCCTATCCGGTGTATGGCCTTAATAGATGTTGTGCATTGTTCCTGTTACGTTTTTTTCCATCATTGTTTATTCGTCCATTGACGATGCGCGTTTGAAAATCGATTTTTTAAATATCGATGTTTTTGTAAATCAATCCATCGACGATCCATGAATCGATTCGTTCGTGACCTGTGTTCGTGCTAACGGTGTTGGTCAGTGTGCTACCGTGCATTGTAACGGCATGCGAGGAAACAGAGTGGCGAGAAATAAACTGAAATGTACCAAAAAATAAAACGACAAAAATAGCAAAAACAGACTTAGACACTTTTAACACGGCGGTTTCTATGCAGGCCCCAAGTTCGTCGGGCGGCCGATAAAGGACTATAACCCAGATCTGTTGAGACAGAAATTCTCACCTAGATCTTCGTTAAGATCTAGCATGAGCGACTTCACAGACACGACGATATCGACCTGGAATCAGAAACACCAAATACAGACTGAATATCCCTCAGTATTGTCGGATAGACTGAAAATCATGGACAGGGATCGTATCGGTACCTTTCAGAGGCGCATAGACTTCGATATACCCGGCACTTCTTACGCGGATAATGTATATCGTTCGTCAGTCCAAAGTAGGATGGAGTCTCTGTCAGACCAGCTGACGAAAGTTCTAAGCACGGGTGCTGGCAGCTCGCACATTAACGGTAGTCTAGCTGACAGCGGCATACAGACAGACAACACTAGTACGAGCGTGCCGCAAATATTCGTCGCAGAAGCGCAAACGACTTACGCGCCGGTTAAGATTCTAAAAGACGCTGCCGTTGATACGAGGAACGAGAATAACCTCCAAGACATACCGTTTATCGACGATGATGACGAAGAAAAGCCGTGGCGAAGACGCTCGAACATTCTAGAAAAACATAAGAGCATGTCTAACATTCCAGAACGGATCGACGAAGTGAGCTCGAAAGAGCATTCGAACGAACGTTTGTCGAGTAGCTTCAACAGAGCCAAATCGCCGACGTTTGTCGAAAAATTCAAGAAGTTCTTCATCGATATCGGTTTAGTTAAAGACAGTCCAACTGAAACGGGGTCTAGAGACGCTAATACGTTGCCAAAAAGCCTAAACTCGAGCTACAGAACACGTAGCGTCACGCCCACGATAAATCTAGAAGCGCGTGACGCTTCAACCTTACCGAAAGACATGAGGTTCAGGAAAGTCAGATCGACGCAAACGGTCTACATCAAGCAGGAATCGCCGGTACCGACGAGGATTGATAAGGAGATACAGACGAAAGAACACGTGTCAGTTGTACAGTTGAACGGTGACGAGCACATTAAGGATTCGGAGTCTGAACGCTTCATCAAAGAAGTGGTTTACGTGAAGTCGTTGGAGAAAGCCGAGATCTATACGGGACCAGACAGCGGTAGTACAATTATAGTGGTACCGCCAGCGGATTGAACGAGGATAGACTTACTTCTGGGTCAAATATGAATGGGAGTGAGATATTTAGTTCGATTGAGTTTACGTGTGATCCAAAAATTATAAATGCCAAATCGTTTTGCTTACGAATGCCAAAAACGTCGCATAGTGTATTAAGCCTTTAAATTATGATAAAAATCGATATTCGCCTTAAATATAATTGATTTTATTAACAAGACACGAGTCAATTCAGTCGATCTAATGTTATCGAACTCCCAAAGTATAGATTTAAATCATAAATGTTCGGAGATTCGATTATGAACGAAGCAACGGGATTAGTGTTCTCTCTTTCACACCCCTGAAATAGGGCTATTACTGTCTCTTTCTGTATATCAGTTTCAAGTTATATTTATGATTTGAATCTATACCATTTAACATAGGAAATGTTTTTAAATTTTTGACGGTAGAACAAAAACACTTGTAAAGAAAAAAAGGACATAACTACCCACAATAATATTTAGATCTGAATTTCTAACGTTAAAACACATCTACCTTTAGTCTTTAACAGAAAAGTCTATTACGTGACGAACAACATCCCGGCCGCTTTTATATGTATATCTTGTTTGTTTGTTCGTGAATGAGGTTCTTTTGTGAGATTCTAAGCAGGTTCGCATCATTTTATATAGATTCCTCCCCCACTTGTGCTAATTACTTTGGCGTTTTGGAATTTAATTCGTTCGTCAATTTTCCTATATTGGGTTAGCTAATGTCAAATAATGAATTAATAAAAAAAATGTGACCTCCCCCCCCCCCTGATGTCGAATAGATCGTAAATTAGACGTCTACCTGAAGTCTTATGTTAGTTAGAACAAGTATAGTTCGATCTAGGTGGTACCGTAACCACTCACCTTCAGGTGGCTACTTATTAAAAAAAAAAACATTTTTCTAAAAGTCCATCAAAGATGTGTTGCGACTCCCGAAGACTAAGTTGGACGCCTCGTGTTGAAATGAAATGTCTTTATTTTGCATAGGCCTACGGGGGCACTTACAAATTGTCAGTTACAATATTTTCTTACACTACATCCGGATCGGAACACGACCACAACTGAGAAGATCCGGCAAGAAACTCAGCGGCCTCGTCTTTTTTGTTTGTATAATATCTTTTTTAACATTTTTTTTTTGCATTGCAATAAAAATAGCTCCAGTATCTTGCTTTGAATTTTACTAAACATGAGGCTTGTTTGGCAAGATACGTTGTTAATACGTACCATATCGTACCAATTAATCGAGAAATTGTATGTATGTATGTATGTACGTATGAAATTGATGGATTTAATGTCTTTTAACAAAGGTAGAAAATATGTGGTATTATACCATAGAGTTACAAAGGTGGTAGACATTTACTGATAGTCTTGTTAAAGGACTAGATTGTTACTCTAGTCCTAGTCAATTCCCAAAATTCAGATAGACAGACAATTGTTAGTTATTCATGACGAATATTCTTTGTTTTTATCCGACTTTGAAAAGGAGGTGCTATGTTCGGCTGTATGTATTTTTTATGTATTTTTATCGATTTCTCCGCCATTTTTATAGACATGATTTCTATAATATGTGGCATGAAAAAAATCACAGATAGACTAATACAACTGTTAACTGGTTCTTGACCAATATTCCTGTTTTCCAAAAAAAAATCTTATAATTTTTTTTATTGTAAGCAAAAAAAAAAAAATTTTTTTTTTCTGTAGTGTAGTGGACTCTTATCGACTACTTAATTGTCAGTTACCTCATCCAGTTACATTCCTACGCACAATGTTATTTATGTCACAATGTAGTTATATAAAATGTATTCGTTAATTTGGTAAGCAGATTTTCTTATGTAAATGTATGTGTTTTGTTAGAAAATTTGTATTAACCAAAGATGTTGTTTACGCTTAGCTGTATATATATCTATCTGTTTAAGAAATATGATGTCCAAACATGGACTAAACTTAGTCGGAATCTACTTAAAAATGAAAAAAAAAAACTAATTTTAGTCGTCATTTCTTCGACGTTCTTCAACGTACAACTATGTCGCGAACAATTTATATGTACTGTACTTGTGACGTCATTCGCTTTCGTACGAAATTTGAACACACAAGTATGTGTGTGCAGTGTACGTACACGGCGCTTGTAACGTACACTTTAATAAAAGTAAACTTGTCAATTGCATATCGCTACCATCTTGTACAATATCACTTTTGAGCACTCAGACGTCGCTTTTGGTATGATATTTTTATATTTGTTAAAATATTTTATATATTGTCAGTTATGAATGTGTGACATTTGCCACTCCCAGGAAAGGTTTTGCTAGTCGATTGCAGAAGAACTTCGCGGAAAATTCCAGCCTATCTGCTAGACAATTATTCGAAATGAAATGTCTTTATTTCACATAGGCACTTACGAATTGTCAGTTACAATATTTTTTCTTACACTACCGCCGGAACGGAATTTGGTCACCTTCGAAAATGGTACATATTAGATAGGGCTGTCCTAAGCCTTAGCTTATAATCAAGGCGCAAACAGTATCTTTGGCTAATTTGAGAAACAGAAAGAAAATCAGTTAATAATTTTTCTTCCATACTTAAAATTTGATATGAAAATTATGGTGTATCTTGTTTGTAAATATTCTTTCTTAAGATGTAATATTAAAATTTATGCACAAATATAAATGTGTAATGTTACCTTTTTAGTCGTAATTTGTATTGAATCCAAATCTGTTCGATATATGCACAGTGAGAATGAAAGTGACCTAACTCATAATTTTGGAAAATTGAGATACATACTTGAAATTACAAAACGCTTTATACTCTCCTAGTCTACTTGGATTTTCTCCTGTATCGTGGATCCATCGACATAGACGAATACACAAAAACCCAGACCCAGAACGGAACCTAAATCATTCAGATGTCTGTCTGGCCTGGAATCGAACCCGGAACCCAGAAGAACCTGCGTGTCAGACCGATATAGTGACCCCTCTGCTACGCGGGTTCAAATAAATAAATTTCCCAAAATACGAACAAAATTTTATTCAAAAAGATACAGATTTGGCATTAGGTCCTTTTTATTCTCACCATACGATGTGTAGTTTTATGAAATGAGTGACCTATGGAAGTATTTTAAGACTGTATTTAAATTAGGGAATCGGAATTAAAATTTTAATACTAAGTTGTAATTCGTTTCAAAATTGGCATTAGAAACATAGATGGAGTAATCAAATAAATACCGGCCAAGTGAGAGTCGGGCTCGCGCACGGATAACGCAGTCTTAAGGGTACCATTTTTACCCTTTGAATACAAAACCGTAAAAAGAAAAATATAGATAGAAAAAATTATGATGATGGGTTCATAAAATGTAGTTTGATCGCGCAAAATGTTTAGACCAATGGTATTAGTATAGTCAAGTAATAAGGCTTGAAATCAAAATTTGACACTCAACTTAGCATTTTTGATATAATGTATTTCCAATGATTCAAATACAATGTGTAAAGGTTTTAATCTCGGCACCCCTCGGCGAGGGTTGAAAAAAATGTCAAAAGGTTGTTTTCGCAATTACTCGAAAACTAAAAAAAAGGCAAACAAGTTGTAGTGAAAATGTGGAGAGCTTAAAAAATTACATAAAAAGGTTCAATGACCTTTTTCGTTCTATTAAAATTAATCGATGTAGGGAGGTTTAACTTTAAATTAAAAAAAATAAACTCCATGTTTTAACTACAACGTTTTTGTCAAGTTTTTAATTGCGAGAAAAAACTTTTTTCTACCCTCGCCGGGGATTGCCGACACAAAAACCTTTAAACATTTAAAAATGCTAAGTTGAGTGTAGACATGTCTTTTCATAGGATAAAAATAATAATAAAAAGAGATACATCACACGCATTTGACTACTTCGTTTATGTAAATATTATTCACAAAAGATTTTGGTTTGGATAATAAATAAATAAATTAAAATTGAAAAAATAATTTATGAAAAAAAAAATACATTTCAAATGTTGAAATGAAAATTTTATTGTAATGAAATGAAATTATTTTTAATTTTTATGTATATGACGGATGATAGTGTAATTTACTTGTGTATTTATTTAATTATTGTTAATGAAATATCTATTGGCCAGTTTTGTGTTGTATAAAAACGACGTAAGGCCAAGATTTTATATTGTAATAAACACATAAAATCATAATTAAATGAGATTTTTATATAATACTTTGTTTTATTTTACAAAATTGTGTTAATTTCTAGTAACATTTTTAGTGCTCTATGATATACTACTCGTGTTTAAATTCATAAAATTTGAGATAATCCCCAAAAAATATTTTTAGTACTTTCATATCTATATTGCTTGTGTTAGAACTTTTCTTTTATACAAATGATATCATCTTTAAAGAAAAAATATGTTAATAAAGATATTATAGTATTTTAAGTGTCTCAAATCTCAAAAGTTACACTCGCCACAAAATGAAGGCCAAAAAAAAAGCGTCAATTGTTCCGCTGATAGAGTCAGTTCCGTGAAAAACATTTGTATGTATCTGATCTTGTAAGGCCATGAGATTTCGCTGAAAATTGTAGCGAATTTTCAAAATTCGCTAAACGCTGATGCTGGTAGCGTCAAATGTTTCGTAGCTAAGCTTTAAGCAATAAATTCTTGCATTGGCAATTGAAAAATAGTTTATATATTTCATTAAAAAGAAAAAAAATTCGTTGCCTTCATCTTAATTAATGTTGCCATCTTTAAATTTTATAAACGAAAGAAAAAATTGTGTTGCTATCATCTAAATTAATTAATGCCACTTTCCAAAGATTTGATTGACATTGACACACAAAAAATATGGTTAACATTTTAAGTAACAAAAATTGTTACGCTTTTGATTATTCAAATGTTTTTTATTTATTATATCTTCATTCTTAGTATAATAAATATGATAAAGTTGAATCCATCCTCGTGTAATCACTTATATATTATTTTTATCCATTTTATATGAAGACCCGCGTGGCCGAGCGGTCTGACGCGCAGTGGGTCCCGGGTTCGATTCCCGGCCAGACAGAAATATGAATGATGAGCCCATGGCACCCACGTCACAGGAGAAAATCCTAGTGTGGGGCTATGAGTGTAGAAAGAGTGCGTCTTTTAAAAGCGTCCTTTTATATCTCAAATTTACGTATAATATGAAGAAAATTGTAATATTTTCACGCTTACTGGATTAGCGACGGCAAGTTCAAGTGGTGTCTCCGCAGTTAAAGCAGGTGAGACTGAAAATAGGTTTAATTCCATACATGTATATACATATATTTTTTATTTTGTCGTGTTATAAGGGAGGGCGGTATAAACTTTCAATACTATTTTATTTAATATTATTTCAATGTTATCCGGACGATTTAAGAAGTCATTTTGGAACATGAACAATTTAGGAAGATGTTCTATGATATGAAATAGACGTGTAAATTGTAATCAATACTAATTTACAGTATTCGATATAATCCGTACGATTTAGGAAGACATTCTACTATATACAATACTCTTCTCTATTGCTCGTTTTTAAATATACTCGAAACTAATCATAAGGCCAAATGTTCCAAATGTTCTTTCGAAATTAGTGTTGATTAAATAGTCGCGTTAGCACAAATCTGATCAATTCATGTTTAAAGAAATAAAAATCGATTCACTAATAAAATATACAATTGACAAGACCACAGATAAAATATTTACCTAATAACGATTACATAGGTGAAATTTGTTGCATTTTACTAGGGCGTTGTAATAGGTTTTATGAACTTGTTAACATATGTCAAATTGTCATTTTTGTCTATCTATACATCAAAAACCGCCCTCCAAGTTTTCGCGCTACCCATGTTAGAAACGTTGGCTTTGTGTTTCGCTGGAAAGCTTTTTTTTTCGTATAAAGCCAAGCTTATATGTTTTTTACGCTTTTGTTTCATTTTGCTTATTTATTATGTTTTGCTTATGTAAATAGGCATACGTTAAATCTGCGCAAACACGGATTATTATCGTCTCAAAATCTTTATAATTAATTTTAGGTAGTTAGTATTAATAAAATATATTTTGTTAATGTATTAAGCTAATGATAACAAATATTTTGTAAACAATATGAACCCTGAAATAAAAATGTAAACTTATTGTCATAATTCTCTCCTTTTCATGCTGCTATTGACCTATCGGATCTTTTATTGGGTATACCACTTTACTTTGAACCTACATTTGCATGCTGATTACTTCTTATTCTACAAACAATCACTCATTTCTACAATGCACCAATAATACGATGCGTTAACGGTCAAGCTCAATCGAAAAAATATAAATACAAACACGCCATTTTGGATATCTAACGAAACGACAAAATGGCCGCCAACTAAACTCAACTAACTCAACGCTTCCATTTTAAACACAAATAACTTTATTTATTTCGTTTTTCTACTCTGTATTTTAATGTTAACTATTCTCTCCTGTGCCAAATCCGTTTATACAATGTACATTATTTGAATGAATTTGAAATCAAATAAACTATACATATTTGCGAGTTTGTTTCTTTTAAACGTGTAGTATCCCTGTCTGACGTCACAGCGCAAATAACACCGACGTCGTTGACGTCACCCGTCTCGACGGCACCCGTCGCCAAAGTGACGCAAGTCAGCGCAAAGACGTCCTTGGAGCCGGACGTTGCTTTTCCAGCGGTTCTCAAAGGGTCCCAGAAGCAAAGGGTCCCGCCGCCGGTTCCGCCACGTGGCTCGCCGAAACCGAAACGGGGATCAGGTTCTCAACCTTCGAGCCTCGACACCAAAGGTGATTATCATTTAAACATATCAACCAACGATATACCACCGCAGACACCTATCACGAGTAGTGACGATGATTTTTGGTTCTATGGGCATGATTTTAAGTTTAAAGAGCCTGTTGCATGCCGTATGCAGCCGTCTATTTCCGATCACTCCGTCAAGATCGAGAAGCTTGTTGCATCTAACTCTTTCTTGGACTACGTAGAAGAAGGAGAAAGCATCACTGAAAGGTCGCATCCGTCAAAGGGTTTGTTCGCGCAGAGTAATATGATGTCGAAATTCAATATCGATACTATGGTGCGGCAACATTTGGACACAGGGAACTACGATGACACATCGCTGACAGAGTCAAGCAGTGAAGAACAGTTAACGAAGCCTATATTCAAAGATAAACCTGGCCCTGGTAGGCGATCGAAAAGTCCTATGTATAAATCAGATGATAGCTTCATGTCAGCGAGGCGGGCTACCAGTCCGGCCATGAGAAGCGTTTCTCCAAGACAAACAGATACATATAAACAGGAAAAACTTGTCACATCTAGACGTTTAACTAGTCCACATCCGAGAAGCATGTCGCCTCTACCGCCACAGACAAATTTCCAGGACTCCTACAAACCTGGATTCCAGGAAAAACTCACACCCAAATACTTTACTAGTCCACTTCCAAGAAACGTATCGCCTCTACCGCCACACACTTTAAATATCCAGGAACCTTATAAACCTGGATTTTTAAATGTTCCACGATTACCCAGTCCAGTAATTATACTGCCAAATCCTGAGCCAACGTTCGTGACAGAGGAGCCATATGTACCGATTGTACCCACTAGGCGTTCTAAGAGTCCAAGCTCAAGCAGAAGTATAAGTCCAAAAGTAATTGAAACTGTCAAAGCGCCTGCACTTCCATTCAGACCGCCTAGCGAAAAGAGAAGTGTACATAATATCAAGTCCTCAGACCTTCAGTTAGCAGCAAAGACACTACGGAAAACACCGCAAAAAGAACATAAAATAGACCCAATGAAAGAAGTTAGCAAAGTGTTCGATAAACCTGATTGGAAGCCAGCAACAAGTCTAATGTCGGGATTGACAAAACGTCTCAATTTCAACCAATCCAGGAAAGACAAACCGAAGAAAGAGGTAAAGACAGCGAAGCCTAAAATCGAAATTAGACCATACACTGAGAAACACTCCAGGAACACTGAAGACAAAAACGTCTGCCACAAGAAGGCCAAGACGAAAATCGATATGTTCCAGAAGCAAATATTCAACGAGCCGCTAACTGATAACAGTTCGCTATCATCTGAAGAGAATAAGAAAACGCCTAAACGTACAATGGAGCGGGTTCAAGTGACAGCAACGAAAAAACTGTTCGAACCGGTGCAGTACCATGGTGGACCACCGAAACCAAGCTTTGTCTTCAACCCAACAGCGTTCAGCCCATCAAGCGTTGTTAGTGGGAATGTAAATGAGAAAATACGAAAGTTCTCAGGTTCAAATATACCAGAAATTCGAACACCAGTCAAAGTTCCGAGACGGAAGAAGAAAGGAAGTTTTAAACGAAGATCTGATCGTAGAAAGATTTACCAGATGAAGAAGGAAATAGAAGAAGCTCTTTAGATTTTGAAGATAACGATTGGAAGAGGAGTTAGATAATGAACAGGGAATGATGATTTAGTAATTATCAGCTTGTTCGCATGACGTTTTGTCGTTTAACTTGTTCGAATTTTAATTCTATATGTGTTTTTTATGTATATTTTGGAATGCGTATTTTAATTAAGTGGAATTTGTGTTCCATTTTGCATGTTTTTTGGTTTTTATAAATGCATGTTTGTGCTGTAATACTGCCATTTATTTTAATTTGATTGTGGATGTTTGTTTGAAAATTATCTCTAAGAACTTAAATTATAAGTAGTTTATTTAGATTTTTCCTTGTACGGTTTTCATTATTCCAATTGAAGCTATAAATGCACCCAAATCTATTAAAAGCAGCTATTTTTCTACTACATTAGTCCTGTAAATTTCAAAATTAGGTAGAACAAGCTGCACCTTTTCATTTAATTTAATCTTTCTTATTTTTAAATAAGTAGAATTTTTAGAATATTTTTTTATGACATGCGTTAGATTCTTCCTTTCGACTTTAAGATCTTAGCGCATGTTCTTCACAGTAGCTTTGGTCGTCACGTTTGGTAGAACCTCACTTCTTTTTTTCATACATACAATCTTTTCAATTTCAGATCTCCAGAAATTCATATTTTATTATTCATAACATACTTCAGCCAAAAACCAAAATAGTAACAATATTTACAAAAATGACTGGGTAACTTTTACAATGAAAAAAATCATGTCTTGGACAAGAATCTGGATTCTTTCTCTATCTTATTTGTAATTGTACAACAATTAATGTTATTGGAGTTGCTTGGTTATTATATAAACTTTAAAATCTTTATCTTATTAACATCTGCAATCTTATCGTTATCAGTTTTATCTAAATTTCTTTGTACTCTCCACCCATTTACCTATTTACTAACCGACTTCCCAAAGGAAGAGAGGTTATCTATTCATCACGTATATATATATTTTATAACATTAGGTTGTAGATCATATACAATTTCGTCAGTTACCCTGTCAATGGCATCTAAAATTTTTAGTTTCGTATTTAATCCACTCCAAATTATTTATGGATATGTTTCAATACCATGTTTAATCCATTGAACATATGACTCGAGTCAACGTGTCAGTTTCCCTGTTGTAATTACCCTGTCAAGACCGTCTGAGTGCATCTATGCATTTTAACTCTGAAAACTATTCAAGAATATTTTTATTAGTTCTTTGGTATATGTGAAATTAATTTAACTTTGTACATTAAATATTCATATATCATAATGTAAAACTAGTTTCAGGAAGTCTATTAAACTGTAGTCACGTTTCCGACCCGTAACAAGAAATGAAAACCTTACCGTCGTAGTTTATTCAACGATCATATTTTAGTTTCCCCTCTAATTTTGTAGTATTTGACAATCAATTTAGTTTCTACCCTTTCAAACGCAGTAAAGCCCTCAATTTCGTTCATTCTATAAAACTTAGCCTACTAGCGAAATCATCTAACTTAGCGTATGTCAGATTTTTAAGTTCTGAAATCCTAAATTTATGCGATGAAGTGGAAAAGCAGTAAGACCTTCACTTTTCCTTCTCTTCAGATCCTAAATTTAGTTCGTACTAATTCAATTACGTTCACAGATCTTCAATTTATTTCATTCAATACCCTAAATTTCGTACCTTTTCAAATTAAATTTCAACTACGTTCAATTTCATTCAAAAATACCCTATTCGTAGTTCGACAATCCTTAGCCTTCGCTAGTAGTAACGCTAGTTGTCCATCAGCCGCGGCTCCGTCGTGTTGTTCGACGCCTCCGCCCCCCTTCGAGGAGCACCCGCCGCGGGCGAGCCGTACCAACTCGTCATCGACCACGTCGTCGAGTGCGTCGGGACGACGACGCGGGGCGTCGAGCGCCGCGAGCGTAATGACGACGTCGTCGGCGTCGTCACTCGCGTTGACGCCGGCTGCGCTTAGCAGCGCGAGGAGTAATGAGGCTAGGTGAGTTTTATTGGTAAATATATAAAACGTTTTCTACACCCATAGTCACACACTAGGGTTATTTCCTGTGTCGTGGGTGCCATGGACACACACAAAGACGCATACACAAAAACCCAGCCCGTCGAGCGCCGCGAGCGTTATGACGACGTCGTCGGCGTCACCGCTCGCGTTGACGCCGACTGCGCTTAGCAGCGCGAGGAGTAATGAGAATAGATGAGACGTTTTATTGGTAAATATAAAGATAACAATTTCTACACTCATAGCCCCACACTAGGGTTTACTCCTGTGTCGTGGGTGCCATTGACATACACGAACACCCAGACCCAGAACAGAAATCTAAATTCAACATTTAGCTGTCTGTCTGGCCGAGGATCGGCCCGGACCCCATTGCGTGTCAGACCGGTATAGTGAACGCTCCGCCACGCGGTTCGTCAAATTAATGAATGGCTTAGACGTTCACACTTAGTTCCCAGCGGTTGCAACGCATCTACAACCTCAAACAGGTCAAAGGTTTCTTAGCGTCAGTAGTAATATATATATATACGGTAAATAAATACTGACATTAAAAAATCTTTGTCGCGCTTGAGACCGTTTTGATCTGTAAGGACTATGTTGAAACGTCTACGTATGCTTTACCACATCTTCAAAACAACTTTAGCTTTACACACTAGATCACGTGTGCTGGGTATATTCAAACCAAAAAAAGCTTGATACAAAAGCTTTAATAAATGAAAGGTA
>DWNE01005014.1:0-14471 GCA_018249875.1 Cecropterus toxeus | reverse complement strand
GAGCGTTCTACTGAACAACGCGAATCGATTATGGACTTTTGGACCACCCTCGGTCTTAAAATCCCTTACCGACGGTTCAAATACAATCTTGAAAAAAACGTTTAAGGATTTTAAGATCGGAGAGTGTATTTTCTTGTAATATCAGCTCGGTTGAATAACGGCCATTACTAATAAATTTTAATTTACCTTTATTTTTTAACTCGGAGTCAATGGTGTTTCGCCGCGTTTTATGCACGTGTACCTAGCGCTATTTAATTTAATGTATGTCTGACACGCATATTATATTTTACAATAAAAGCAATAATACAACGTAATTATGAACTTATTTTACTAGTAATTAATTTGAACAAACAATAGTGAGACTTTATACACAATGTATAAAGTTGGCCAAACTTTAATTAATTGGAATATTCAATGCTTATAAATCTGTATTCATTGCTTACCTACCCCTCCGGATTTCTATCTTATGAATACATTTATAGAATTATATCTAGACATCTATGTGTTTTACTTTAAATTCTGCATTTTGCATGTTTGTAGTCAAATAATTATAACTATTGAAATGAAATTATTGTCAAGCTATTATGTGCTATTTAAATTTCTATTCATAATAAGGTTCACTTTACATGAGGCGATCATCTCAGTCCACGGGAGTAGCAACGCAGTGATAGACTTCATATAGAACCCCTGTTCTATATGAAGTTGCTTACAAATGTCCATGGCTGGCCGTAACCACTTACCATCAGGTGGGCTGCTTGCTTGTTTGCTACTTCATATTTATATATAAAAAAAAGGTGTGATTTTTGCCTTTCGCAACTGCAATATATTGACTGGTGGTAAAAATAAGGATTACCATTACCACAATTACCATAATATACCATTAATAGGCAGCTACCAGTTTTATATATATTTTTTAGTTTACACCTTATTGAGAACTAGAGATAAATAATGTACCGGATAATAATTATTTATCAAAATTGACAATACCTAAATATTTTATTAATTCCATTGTCAAAATGAAAAGCTGTCGTGACATTTCAACGGCTAACAAAAATATAGATGGAGGAGGAAATGGAACGAAAGTCAAACAAAGGAAGGGGGAAGGAAGAGAGTGCAGCCAATTATTCAGTCTACCGAGTTCCAGCGAGCGCTGTTATTTTTCTCTCGCTTTTGAAAACACTTTGTTGTTTATTTTCTTTGTGTTTCCATTTTGTTGATAGAGCTACGCTATAAGGGTGAATTAAAATGATTGTTTATGATATTCTAAAGAATTACGGACTAATGATAAATTTATTCTTGAAAATCTAAAATTAATCTTAAGTTTGTGTTTCAAGGAATCGTTGATAACACAAAAAGGATATTTGATAAGATATAATATGATAAGGATATAGGATAATAAATAAATTGTCCATATATCGCGATGAATTGTTATTATCATTAGGCTTTGTGGTGATGAAATAAATATTAGGTGTATCACATTATTCGCAATATAATTGACCCCTTTTATTTGTTTTAATTTAATAGATATAACATTAATGTATAAATGAAAAAGTTAGATTAGTCACAGGGAAAAGATCTACCATCTTAGACGTTTCAATTTAATTCTAACATCTTAGAGAAATATATAGAAATGAGACGTCTTGTTACGAATCGTTAGGAAACACTTTCTGTAATGAGAACGATCGCTAGTTCAACCGGTAGATTTCACAAATACCCATAGATACTGATTCTAAACTGTGGTCGAAGTCACAAGAGACTTTAACTTCAAGGCATCTTCTACGATTTGAGATTTTTTTAAAATAAAACATACCTGTTTTGCTCAACATACTTACTTGTATATTATGAAACAAAGAAGTGATAATATGATCATTGACACTTAGTAACTATAACAAAACCTAAAATAAGTAAATTTGAACTCTGCGTGTACGTAGTCACGCGTTTTAAACTAGAATAATCACGATCATACACTACACAAACATTTTATTATATTGCTTAAAGTATGTGATCTATCATCATATTATATTCTTATGTAGAAATATCTTATGTCATTATCTTATAAATGCATTGACTATCCTAATACTGGGGAAGTAACGTATCCGTGTGTACCATTGAATTACATTTATTTGCTATAAAATGAATAACTTATCCTTAAACTTCTGTCCTACCTGGATTTAGTGACAGATGTCCATGAAATGCAGTAGTAACTTGACGTCAGCATGCACGCATGTTCCTATGTTTAAAAATATTTACCAAATGTGAAGTTAGTGAAAAGCTCGTGAATTGTACCAGCTCACAAGAACAGCAGCAGTGCGGGAGTAGTTTATTCGCAATAAAGTGGAATCCCGGGTTGCGCTCCAATTACCGGGATATACGCGGCTATCCCGGTGACGTGTTGCTCGGTCCCGGCAATTATACACGCTGCGAACTGCCACCCCAATTGGAATATACGCAACCTGTTCGTGGAATTGCGCAATAAAATATTCCTTTGTTTTTGTTGCACTATCGCAAAATGGCGCCCAGAAAATAATGACGCTACCATCATCAGTATTGAACCAGAGGATGTTAAGGAATATTTTTTACCTACATGAAATGAAAATAACGAACCGAAATGTTGTCCGTTTTATAGCAAGTTATTGCCGTGCATGGAGATTTATAATCAATCTCAAATTAGACTAAACATCGTCAAACATCATCGAGCTAGTTTCTGACACAAATCACATGCTGTGAAAACAAAATGGTATCTAATCAACCAATCAGTATATTTCACTTTGAGGTCGTCTTGTCAAATTTTAATGATTACCTTGTTAGTACAATGCCATCCTTTTTCGCAATAAGAAGTGCAGGTAAGTTTTGAACAAATGAGCGGATACTATTATTAAAAGTTTGAATAGTTGTGCAAAAGCAATTGTATTGAGTTTTAAGCTTTGTAAGGGTTAAATTTTAGTTGTTTATTCTCTGATACAGTAGGTAGATCCATCTAAGCGGATCGCAGAACCCATTTCCTTAGACCCGACAGGCTGTACGGGTCCCTGGAGGGTCACACACTAGTTTTCCCAGCATATCTTATAGCTCTTATGTTGATCCTCGGGTCGTTAGTTTCATCGCCGGGGGTCACCGGGAACTGTGATGCCCGGCACTATCGATCTCGAAAGGAAATTATGTGCATAGTTGAAAAGGTTATTCTGTTGTTTTATTATGAAACATTTTTGTTGTGTTTTGTATAAAAAACTATGGCTAAGTGAAGACTGTATTTTGTTGTTGTTGTATTGAGAGAGATGAAATGTAGCATTAATATTGACTATTTTTGATTTTATTTTATATTTTTTGATTATTATTTAGTGTTGTAGAGTTGAGAAAATTAATGACTACAACTTATTTTCTTAACTTTTGAACTCTGAACACGGAAGCGAACACTGTTTGCTATGATGCAAACAGTATAAGCTTATTTATTCAATAACATAAAAATAAGGCACTTAATAATATAAGAGTAGTTACTACGGAAAAAGCAATTCTTAATGGAGTTAGTATTAATTTTAAAAATTTAATTAATATTTTTAAGTAGGTAATAAATTTTGCAAAAATCCCAGCAACACGACTAATTATAATATTGCAATTATGTTTGCTGTAATTTTTATTATTATAATATTTCTAGTATTATGAAATTAATTAGACTTACGTCCGTAACTTAGTTTTTTTATCCATAAATTAATCAGTAGACTTCTTTCCAAATACATTTTAACTTTATAAAGAAGATTTTAAATAAAGCTAGAAACTCAAGAAAGTGGAAAAAGAAATGGGAAGACAGCGCTTAATTACTGTTAATGCATTTGAAATGGCGTCGGGAATGCAGCTTCGTTAGTCGAGTCCAATTATTCAGAAGTACCCAACGAGATTCGGATCGAAAGGATTAAAACATTCAAAATCTAACAAACGCCGATTTTACAAGTGGGGATAGCCCCTCGCGAACGACCCTTGTCTTATTTATTCATCCGAGTGGGAAAAAACTTGTTTTGTTTGCTCCCCTGCCAGGGTGTGGGGGGAGAGGTCAGAAATACGCTCTGAAAGCAACTGTGCCGATTTACTGCGGAACCCAAAGAGATATTTTTGCTTGTTTTGTCTCTGTAAATCTAAAGACGGACGGTAATGTTTCTTGCGATAGTTTCTTGTTTATTTCACAAAACATGCAAAGGAAGCAGTTGTTGCTTACTTACTGTCTGCGTTGCGTAGGTAAAAGACATTTCGTACATATGCATGGCACTTTTTATAAATAAACTTTGATAAGTAAAATATTGTGTAAATACTCAAAATCTTGATGTCACACTAATAAGTGATTCTGTAAAAGCCTTTGCTTAGTTGCTACTTTCTACATTGCACTGCTAGGGACACATCTCTGTCCACTGTACGAGGTCTAGAACATATTTCCTCATTTGAGTCTTTTTCATCCGAATTAGGTATATGCTTATACTTCACTTCACTTCGCACTAAGCCCTCGTGGTGGACTATGGTCTAAAACCCTCTCATTCTTAGAGAAGAACCGTGACCAGCAGTGGGACAAAAATAAGTTGACAACTCTGTAATAATTATTTCTCATTTTATTTAAACATATCAAAAAATAGTACGTTCGATTTAAAAAAATCATTGGATGACTTGTAAAATTTACTAAGAAATAAACATTATTATGATCATTATTTTTAGGTACAGATACACAAGTTTTCATTTATGTGACTAGATAAATTTAATTGTAAAATATTTTACTTACGTTTTTTGTATTATAATTTATGGTTAAGGTATATATTGTTTTAATTTAACTTCTATTAATTGTATAAATAATTGTTTTTTTAAACTAAAGTATAATGTATATACAAAGTAACTATGTAAATATACGTACCAACAAACAATAATTTATAATAGGTCACATCCACATTTTTATTCTATTTAATAGGGAAAAAGTGAAGAGTTAAGTTTTTAAGATGTTCAGAGTTTTTGGTAGATATAATTAGCAAAATATGTACGAATTTCAAAGCATCATACCCAAATGAAGAAATAAAACAAATGTGTATAAAATTATGAAAGTGCATCTAAAAAAAAGAGTGTTGATGTTGCAATAGCAGTTGCATTTATTTTATTTGATGATTAAGCTGAAATCCGGCGTATCTAGCTCGCCGTAATGAAACCCACCCCGGCTTAGCCGGCTTCGGCGAGACGTCGCAAACTACTGTCTTTACACAGTGGTACTCAATCTTGCATATCTTTACTTAGAGATTATGATTTAAATTAATGTGTCTGTTTATCGTTGATAGGTTCCACAGTTCCTTATAAGGGCAAGAGCAATGTTGTACCTAAGATTTAAAATATGTTATCAATCAAAATTTATCTACGTATCTTATTTGCTTCTTCTTCTCAAGTTTTTATTTACTTTGCTTTTCCGAAAACTTTGATCTTAAAGCTCTTTTAAGCTTCATGGTTACGTTATGATAAGTCTTGAATGTTTAATTGTAGTCGCCTTCACAGGTTTAATAAGTCTAATAGTTTCCTTTATTTAGTTTATTTTAATGGAAGTTGCTATTATGTCTTTATCAATGTTATATATACCCTTATAAGGTGTGCCCACGAGTGTTATCTTTATGTCGCTGCGCCCCATAAAAACTTTGTAACTACTTGTTCTATGAAGACTTATTTTCTTGAAACCTTAATGTTTCCTTTACCTTTTACTTACTGGTATCTACTTAATTACTTTCCGATTAAAAATAAGGACATGGTCGTTAAAATAAAAAACAAAGAGACCGAACAGTTTGGAAGCCACTGTTTTCTGTTATTCCACCCCACGCTACCCTTTTTAAGGGGATTTCTTTATGTTGTGAGAGCTCATTCATAGCGTCCATCAAGACGATTCCAAGCATCGTTACGGTCGAGGCAAATGTACCGAAATCATCGCTTCACTGCCGCGCGCCGTGTACTACGGACATATTGTACCTACTGATATTGTGAGTCTGATTCAATTCGAACTTCCCTTCAGTAGAAATTTCCTGAAACTGCTGAGTAAATTGATTGAGAGAGAACTTCGTATTATTGCCTCTCTTATGATTGGTTTTCTGGTTATGTTACCATAGAATATCATCATAGATATTTTTTCTTGCGTAAGGTTATAGGTATAATGTTTTTTGGTTATAAACATAACACAATATATACATATAATAAAACTGTAGAAGAGTCGAATTCTGTGCGTTGAATAGAAACTAAAAAAATACGTCTAGGGGACTTTATACAAGTAAAACAAGCCAAAAAAAAAAACATTTTGAAATTCTTGTATAAAATATATTTTGTTAATACTATACCTTAAGAAATTAAAATGTCGTAGACGTGTACAAGAACGGATCGAGCTGAATACCTAACTATTATGTCTACGTATTAGGTTAAACTTTTAAATGCAATTCATGTGTACAATGAATCATTCTATATCGTATCTGATGTAGAAACAGATCCATCGATGGCTATGATATGAATAATAAAGCATAATTTCAACCTTGGCTCTGCCTTGCCCTACATTCACAACATAACCGTCAAAATTGAAAGCAATTTCATCCATAACAAAAGAAAACTCTATCTGAGACAAAACGAATCGAATTTTGCAAGACCAGTAGAATCGTAGCAAGTTTGTGGACATTTTGTGGTACGAAATTTAGTTTTAATAAAGGCCGCAATAGCGGGCCGCAGCCGTCGCACGTCGATATAGCAGAACACCCACTAATGTTCTCTTTTCGTATAACGCTCCAACATTATTATGTGCTTAGGGTAGACAATGCCTGCTCGGAATATGAAGTTAAAGTAACGCGATATTATTGCCGTACATCATAATATCGAATTATAATTATTTAGAGCATGCTCGTGTGCAGAATCTCATTTATTCACTTTTATTCATTTTTTTCGCAGTTAGTTTCTTAAATATTAAATGTTAGAAGACAGATGTTGTAATACGAGTATAGTCTTAATTAATTATATTTTTCCGTGCGACAATTAGGTTATATTTTTTTAAGTATGAGGTTTATTCTTGATATTGTTTAATAATATCTCTGGAATTTTAGAAAGAAAATATAAAACCATCGATGGCTTCCCATTTATGTTACATATAAATTATAGTATAAAAGATTATCTCGCCCATAAAGTGAAATTAATCAACGTCAACATATCATCAATATATCAATTATATAAGACAAGTAGGATTAAGCTAAGCACAAATAATAAAAATAAATAAAAGATGCACAATAATATACTACTTACATGTGGTAAAACTCTCTGCATTTTATGTTATATCTATGTTTTTCTACGCTAAAGGATCAGTATTATTTTACTGATGATTATTTAGTATGGTAACAAACTGATAGACATACCTACCTACTTATAGTATTGCTATTTGTCTTACAATGAAAACACCGAATCTGTGATTTATTTCAGGTGAATAGTTGAACTAGTGTAGAAAGCAGCCTTTTGACTTATTTTAAGGGTTTTATGAGGTCCTATGGTTACTTCTTAGGGGCCACTAAAAACGGTTTACAAGTATATTGTTAAACAAAACTCTAAGCAATGTTTGTTAAAACATTTTAAGCGCCAAACAAAATAAATATTTTATCTAGATCAAACTTGGAACATTTACCAAGAAGAAACGCGTCATTTCTTCCATTATATTCCCATCCCGAATTTCTTATACCAACATTAAAGTTACCCTATACAAACACCCGATCTCCCCCGGTTAAGAAACTTCGCTAGATCCGTTTCCTGTGTTTGCGATTACCCCGCGCCACCCAGGGGATGTAGGGGCTGACGTACTGCTTCTACAAATAAGTACGAACGACATCGGCTTGACATAAATCTACTTAATTCGAAAAGTTACATAAACCTAAATAAACCTAAACATTTTAAATCTGTCTAAGAACATAGTATGTTTTTTTATAAACCCTTGTTCATCAATTATCTATAGTTAAATATAAAATGCCAGAGTCAAAGATCACATTATAATTTATTTTCACGTCACCTATTAATTTGACAACAATAATTTTATATTACGGAATTCTCGTTGCCTTGCTATCATTTTCACAACGGATCTTTTTTTCTCTCTCTTTGTGTCATATCAAACATATGCTTAGAGGAAAGCTTCAGATTTGGTTGACTCAAATTCACAGCGTTGAAATTTTGTTGTATGTGCCAGTTATGGCAAACATGAAGAGTACACACATTTATCATTTAAGTTTTTCTAATTATAGGAACGAATAAACAAATTTTAATAGGCTATGAATTAATTGCTATGTATAAAAAGTAACAAAAAAATATGCCGATGGTTTAAAAAAACGACATTCACGTTTCCAGCAGTTTTGCTAAATTCTTTAGCAGCCCTACTAGAAATTCATTTTTATTTAATTTTAGTCTCATGACAACATGTTATTTACTTCTATTTTGTTAAATAATTCAGTCTCAAATGTTATTGATAACAACATAACATTCGATTAAAATAACAGCCTCTTAAATCGAAATGTCAAATTCCTCGCTTTACAACAATGGTCTCCGATAGACGTACAATAACCCGCCTCAAATGGCCCAGAACTTCTCTAATGCTTTATTTAAAAATACTATTTTCATTCAAAGCTTTCCTTTAGAACGAATAAATCTTTTTTATTCCCCTCCCGAGACATCTAGTCCTGATCTTTAATGCGTTGTTTGCGCTGTTCGTGTACTTGTGTGATTTAGTGTTATGTTTTGGACGCGAACACAATTATTTACTCGTGGCTAAGAGAACAAAGTTTTGTCATAAGTACCTAACTATGTAAAATATGGAGATGCTATCAAAACTTTCAATACATGAGGTAGTAATACTATTAACGCTGTGCTTCTTTGCAGATCCGTTTGGGAGATTGCATGTATTTTAAATTCCTTTGTAGGAGCTACCTCGGATTATAAAATTTACTAATACAGTTACTTATTGCAAGAGCTATGTATAACACGTTCAGATAACTTAATTTGAAGTATTTATTCACTACCGGTAGTCGGTACATCTAAAAACAAGTAAGTACCTATTTATCGAACAGCTAGCTTAGCTTTTCATTAGCCTTCAATTACAAAAATATAAAAATTATACACAATAACATATACAGAATCTGAAGTATAAAATTGATATGTTAAAGCTTTATTTATTTGGCAGTAAAGATAATTATGGAAATTTAATTGGTCCATATAAATTTTGTCTCGTTATTACAATGCCGCAAGTTCGTAATTTTGCCGGAAAACTTTTTTAATTTGCTACAAAAATCAAAAAGATACTAAGATCATCTAATAAAGGTCCACTCAAACCTCTTTGGCTTTTTATATTCCCTTAAGTACTTTTGGTAGAACACCGGTCTTCCCTCTAAAGAACATGTCTTACTGCTATCGAGCAATCAATGAATTTAGAAAAGTTATGTAAAGCGACAACTTATTTCATATAAATTACTATTAATAAAGGCCCTGTTGCAGGTATGAGTTATAATATTGTGAATAATATATATTTTCTTTTATATTTTTGATCAATTTAAAATAAATTAAAAAGAGCAAAAGACAAAAACGTTATAGGTACCTATATGAATTCATATAAATTAGCTTGATGGTTACGAATAGTTTTGTGGTAGCTGCTAAATATACATTATTTTTTATCCCTGTTAGATATTGACGGTCACTGATGACATGGGGGCAGTGGCTTGTGACCGTTTGTGACTGTCGTTGATACATGTATTTAACCCAGGTTTATTACCTCCTTTAAATACTTGAACGGGAGACGGTAGTGTCAGTCCAATACCCAGAATGGGTTTAAAAATTGAAAATATTTAAAAATAGGAACGAAAATTTAATCAGAGTACGCAGAAAAATTAAGCTTGTATTAAATATACTTTTATGTAAATTTCAAAGCGATATTTTTCATCGCCGCCTGTCGCTCACCTACAAGCAGTATAACAAGTGAAGCACACGGTACAGTATCGGAGTCCCCGGGTCTTCAGACAATCGCGTTTACGACGTATAAAAGTTAGTCTTTATAGTCTCCCCGTATATAAAACTGGCGTTTATGCCTTTTTAATTAATTGTCATGTCGTTAAACGGCATATCAGCTTTGTCGCCGCGATCCTGATGGCCGGAAAATTGGTTACTGTTGCGATTCAATAAAAATGAATCGCTGATGGGTTGTCACTTCATAAAAGTGTCGTAAATGTCAACTATAAATCTGTTGTAGTCGTCACTCAATCTGGAAATAAATCGCTCGATCATATTACCTACTTTGAAATTGGTAACAGATGTCGATGGGATATAGTGACTTAAAATCATGTTATCTCTATGGCATTTTACTACTTCGTTTACATCAAATAAAAAATGAGATTGGATGCCTGCCGAGTTTTGCTACTAGAGATATGAGTAGGTTCTACTCGTATCTCAAAACTATAGTAGGTGTTTAAGGGATCGTCTAACTCTAAGTTACAAGATTTGTCTTTTTTAAAACTCGTTATACGAGTAGATAAATTAAACCAAGAAACCGTTTTAGCAACTCTTAAGCAATTAACACATTTTTTCGTATAATTAATTTGAATTTAGATTAAACCCCTATAACTGTGAGTAATAATACCAAGAAATATCAGAACTTAATTAAAATTCTGAATGATGTTATCAAGCAAGTTAATGGACCGAATAAATAACTTTATCAGAATATTTAAACATAGACGTATTATGCTAAGAAGCTAAATAGGCCGGACGGTAGGCGGGGTCGGATATCTTTATTCTATTATAAATTTAATTTCGAGTTATAAGGAATTGTGAAAGCATCCGACCGTTAGTCACAGCGTGAGACCATAATATATTATGTAGAAACTATACGATTTGTATGGATGGTAAAGAAAATGGTTATTTTAATCTATTCTCGATGTAACATCCCATCCCAGCCCATTGGTATCGAGATAAATATTGTTAATGGTAACTACTTGTAATAAAAAACCTACTACATCATCTGTTTATTTATTGTTGAAAGGAAGATTTGTAGGAAACACAGTATGTTCTTAAAGACGGCGTGATAGAAAATTATAAAAATAATTTGTTTCATTTAATATTATTAGTGATATTTAAATAAAATTTACTGCGAATATAAGTATCAGAATATTTAAATATTAAATTACCGTAATTTATTTAACATATTATTGTCACTAACTATTATAATACAATTTAAATAAATGTTGGTAAATTAAGATCGTAAATACAAAAATCCGTAAACTCTTGTGAGTTATAAAACATTCAATAAGTGAGTCTTATCCAACCCCTTTGTACCGCTAGCGGTGTTTAGGGTCCTACCAATTAATTTTTTCCCTCTTTTTACTCCGTCAACAGTAAAGAGTAAAGTGGTGATAGACACAAATACAAGTGGCTATAAAATGAATGTAGCTGAGTCAGTGCGAGGTCTGTACTTTGAGGGCGGTTTTGCGCATGTGCAGTACATTCTGGTACTTTTATTGATTTCAGTAGCACTAACGGGCCATAAAGCCGACGTGCCGGACCGGAGCCTCCTCTATGCCCCTTATTAGGTACTCACGATATCCACTGAATTCTACTTGTTAACTTTTGAAGAGACACGGGTTTATTATTCTACCTTTCTTCTCTTTTCTATTTATCTGGACAAATGCATATCAAACCGGAACATATTTGCACAATATTTTCATAATTATAATAAATAAAGTATTGTTACTACATTATATTTAATAAGCCATACTATATTGTAATAACTTTGATCAAACATTTAGTTACATTTGTGGTTGTTGAATTTTGAACAATAACAATAAAATTAATGGAAATTACGACATTGGCGTAACTGTTCGGGTATTTAAAAGCAATAGCGTATTAACTGTAGCTTTAGTAATTAAATATCGAACACAATAAATTGCCAAAAAATGAACTGATAAATATCTTTAATTGAAGAGCAAATACAATCATAATTATTTTTGTATAGCTGTTCCTCGCGGTTTCACTCCCCACTTAAAAGAGAAAACAAACGAACAAACATAGCGTGACGTCATATAGGCTATATAGCTTTGTTTAATAAATGGGCTATTAAACACATTTTTTTTTTTCAATTGGAACCAGTAGCTCCTGCGATTAGTGAATTAAACCAAATAAACAAACTCTTGAGCTTTATAATATTAGATTTAAGTTGCGAATGTAACTTAGAGATCGACTCTCGCAACGTACATCATCGAAACTGCAAAAACGTGTTTTTCATTTTATTGCTCTAAAAATGACATAATACCGTACTGTTTATATAATTTGAAGAAAAAAATTGTTTGACCAATATTTAGCCTAATTTCGAAATAAACATTATTGATACTGCACTATCTAAGCCCGGAATATAATCGAATGAGTTACTTCCAATTATGTTCTTGTCTAGCGAGGGATGCGGTGGGGACGGAACTGGTAGCATCGTCAGTGTTCGCTGCAATGTATCTTAGTGATGATGATTTGAGGTTGACAATCTACAACATCGAAAGTGGTAGTTTCGATACTGTTCATGTATAATTGACAGTTCCTAATCTACAAGATAGTATCGAAAATAGCACTTTCGATGTTGTACGTTGTTACCTCGATATCGAATTTGCCACATGCGATGTCGTTCCGCGTAAAACTTATCATTTTCGATATTATGGCAACTTAATTATTTTATATTTATGATATAGATCAATTATTAATTATTAATCTAATTAATGAACATGTGCTTTTGATTTAAAGTTACTGTGTGCTATAGACATATTGATTCTTATATCAGAATCTCCAGTACGGTACACCGATCATACACAAGAAGAATGGAGGGATGTGAATGAAATCTATGATAATACCTGTAATGATGTTGCAGATAATAATAATATGCATGACCATTTTAATAAATGACTGTAACACCGTCATACTTGGTAGTAATAAGTGCATGCCCATTCCATCTCCAAACTCTATCCAAGATTTTATAATGATTTCCATCCATCAGTCTTTTGAGGTCTACTGCTGGACATAGGCCTCTCCTAACGGCGCCACTCCAACCGGTCCTGTGCCTTCTAAATCCAATGGTTTCCCGATGTCTTCTTCAGCTCATCGGTCCACCTGGTCGAGGGGCGACCTGTACCCCTTTAGCCTAAACGTGGTCGCCACTCAAGTTCTTTTCTTCCCCATCGGTTGTCTGTCCTTTGAGCGATGTGGCCGTCCCATTGCCACTTCAGCTTGCTAATTTTGAGAGCTATGTAGGTAAGCTTAGTTCGCCTACGGATTTCATCGTTACGAATCATGTCTCGTAGCGAAATTCCGAGAATAGCCCTCTCTATAGCACGCTGAGCGACTCTGAGCCTTTATATGAGGCCTACAGCCATAGGTTATCGCTGGCAACACACATTGCTCGAACAATTTCGACTTCAGGCACTAAGGAATTTTGGACGCGAAGATCCTACGTAATATCCCGAACGCAGCCCAGCCGAGTTGGATTCTTCGAGTGACCTCCCTCTCGAAGTTGGACTTACCCATCCGGACCGTTTGTCCCAGGTAAATGTACTCGTAGACAACTTCGAGAGGAGTGCCGTCAACAACTACCGGTATGGGTGTGACATGGACGTTAGACATGATTTTCGTCTTGTCTATGTTCACCACCCGCCCGTTGTGAGGCAATATTGAGGTCACCTAGCATAGTGCTGAGGTCCGTCAGCGACTCTGCCAAGACCACTATATCATCGGCAAACCGATGTTTATTTTATAGGATTGAAACAGTAAACGGACATGCCGCCTTATTAAATAATATAATACTCTACTAATCACTATTAAACATACTTCATAATAATCCGAATAGATATTCCCATTAGTTTTACTTTATACAGTTCTCAACATCTTTTACAAAACAAAAATAATACACAGAAACTTATTAGTAAAAGCAATTTTCTTTAAATATTCTCCAGACATAACGCTGATTATTCTATTTAAAATCTCATTACAAACTGATTTTAGATCTCTAGCATCCTCACAAAATCATTTTAAGTTTAGTTTCAGATAAATAGCCTTGTTTAAAAACAATCTGGAGGATTAACTTTTTAGACCCAAATGTTCTATCACAGAGGCATTGCACTGGGACCGTGGTACGTTGAACTTTTAATATATTTTAGGGTTCAATACAAGGTAAAAAATGGAATAAATAATTTTCTACGAAATACATTTAATCTTGTACAACTTTAAGACTATTATTTTTTATTAATCTCAACTATTCTTGTTTTGAAGTTTTGAGTAGGTTTCTCTTTATTTTCGAGGGGGAAACATTTAAAATCCATCACCTTGGTAGCCACCTCAGAATATGTAAAAAATTACCTACTATTCTCCCCCCCCCCCCCCCCCCCCCTCGCCCCCGCCCCCGCTGCCCCAAAAAAACACTCCAGATCCCTCCAAACACCATCCCC
>DWNE01005013.1:0-14471 GCA_018249875.1 Cecropterus toxeus | reverse complement strand
ACCCATGGACATTTGTAAGCAACTTCATATAGAACAGGGGTTCTATATGAAGTCGACCACAGATGCGTTGCTACTCCGAAGACTGAGATGGTCACCTCATATAAAATTGAGCCGGCAACCACACCCTTCCACCGAAACGCAAGACCTGCTTCACGCTAGAAATAGGTGTGACGGTGGTACTTCCCCGGTCGAACTACATTGGTTCTACCACCTGAAACTGTGAATATATGCGACTTTTTATGGTAAGGAGCGAACGGAGATGCAGACTTAATCTATATCTATATTCTATATTGTATCTAGTATATAAAAATGAGATGGTGTGTATCTGTGTGTCTGATACTCAATCACGCAAGAAGCACTATTCACGATTCACATTAAATTTTGCATTGAGTTAGCTTATTTAGGAATAACTTACAGGCTACCTTTATTTTCAATATTTTGCCATACCGGTCTGACTCGCAGTGGGTCCCGGGATCGATTCCCCGGATTTAACTCTATGTGTACTAGTTTATATGTATACATATAAAATTATTGTCACTTCACAGTTTTACCTTAGTACACATAAATTAGAAAAAAAACCCTCAAGCTCAGAATAAATCAAAACTCATTTACTATATTGGATTAGCATCGCTGTTTCACGAAGGTCGTCAACTCTTGCTAGTTGATTCCTTATATAATATTTACCACAAAGCCGCAGGGCTTGTACTAGTATATTGTGGTGGGGAGCGTCGGTATCGGATACCCGATCTTTAATGGATGAACCAATGAAGGAATGTAGTAAAAATAAGTAACAATGATTTAAAATAACTATGACTTGCTGCAAAAGTTTGTGAGAGTGTTAGTTGTATTCGTGAGGAAGACACATTTGGTGCTCAAGGGCTCTTGCTTGCCACTTTGAGTGGTTGTTTGAACCAGCTGTAGGAAGGTTATTGAGATGCACTGAAATGATCATTAGTCAATTTATTCGTTATTTGGACTAAATTATCATGGCCTGCCAACGTTACAATACCTACAAAGAGAGCAGTCTTATAAGATGACAAAGGACCCAAGTAAAGTAATGGTCAATATGAAATGATCGAGCTTTGTTTTCTTAGAAAACAAACAAGCAATAAGAATAGACATAACACAATGTGTATAGGACATAATACAATATTTTTTATGCGTAACGAAGAAGAATTCGATGTTTATGACTCCGCAAACTAATACAGCAGGTAAACGTAGATTACAATATGTAATTAGAGATACGAGAAGCATGTTTAGTACGTGTGCACAATGAAGATTAGGCAGTTAAGATTCTTTTGCTCATTAGTAATATTAGTTTGAAGTGTGACGTGGGAGAAATGATAACTTGTGTTGTGGAATTTAAGCGTTGGTAGAGTAACGTTATTTGATTAGTAAGGTTATGGAACTCGGAAATCTTTGTGTCTAAGACGGTACGATCAACAAAAAAATTAGAAAACATGAAACCCGATTGAAAAAACTAAAATTTGCAATCGCTTTTTTCGTTTTTGTGATATTTTTTTGATTTAACGTTTTTAAGGCTTGACTTCAATATAAAATGAAAGTCAATGGTCTATTTAGTACTTTTCATTTGATACCCATATTATAATGATAATAAAAAGTAGTCAATTACCCCCCCCCCCCCTCTGTATTTACATGCGCCATTTTTTAAATTATATTGCCTATTTAACTCTGCAAACTGAGACGATTTTAATGACATGTCATTTGTCACAATTCATCAAGTTGATTGGGCTGTAATGCATGCCAAAGAAATGGACATTCATACAGACATATACAGAAAAGCAAAAGCGTTTTTGGAGTTCAGTTGCAGTATCAAACATCCAAAAGTTGGCGATTGACGCTCTAACGAATGTTTTTTTTTTTAGCTTTAGTGTGTAGTATTTAATCGTTGGATCAAGCTTCTGAAAAGCAGTTGAATTGCCGATGCTTAAATTAGCTAGGCTGTTGGGGTCTTATGACGTATTCGACAGATACTAAAGCGCATACCGCATCACCATATGCCATATACCGCAATAGTCATCATACTGGTCAAACACTTAGATGGTCCCCGATTTGATCGTCGACGTGGCAAAAATCTAAGAGACGGTTAGATTTACATGAGATAATGTACACACGTAAATTTCTTTTGACGGAATTATTGGTAGGTACGCTTAATAACGTATCCTACATCCTCATTCTGAAAGAAAATTTACCTGCACCCAGCAAGAAAACCAGTTAAAGATAACATTGTAAAGTAAAAGACTTATAATTCGTCTAAAACCTTTAAACTAATAACAATACTTCAAGTAAAGAAAACAGAAATTTAATAACTTACAATGCCGCAAGCATTTTATTATGTAAAACCATTTCACAAACACACAGGAACGCAATATTTTAAGATAATATCTTCCACGCTTCAGGCTAGGTGCGTGTACACATAAAGTATAAAATCTGGAAGTCATTTATTTATTCTCACTTTGTCCTTAGCTCTCCATCTAATAATAGAATTTTAAATATTATCTTGTTTATATTTTGCAATAAGGTTAATTGCCTATTAACCTACTCATTTCAATGTTTCGCGCCTACTTTAATTTTGCATATTTTTAGGACAAACAAATTAAACCCTACTATTGGAATAATGTCTGTCAGTAGCCTAATTAAAACTCGAGTACCTTTATTCGTACCAATCTATCTATTACGCTCGTAATATCAATTGCTGTCCAATAAATACATATAATCCATATAAATAAATAGTAAATATTCTAATTTTAGTTTAGAACGCAGTTTTTGGCTTTTTTTCCGAAGAAACCTTATTTAAAAGTATTAATATTATTTGTTATAATTACTCGTATATCACTGACCGACTTAAAAAAGGAGGAGGTTCTCAATTCGGATGGATTATTTTTATTTAAAGATTGATTTTCGTGTTGAATGCTAGTTCTTTATTATTTGCTACTTAATCTTAATCGCTTTGCATTACAAAGCTATTGACATTGAACCCAAACACAGACGGAGCCGCGAGTCAGTATTTCACTAGTTCTAAACAAATCACTTCAAAGTCAAATTGAAATTTATGGGACGGTCAGGTCGTATAATTTGTAGTGCACTTCATTTATTCTACAAATAGCGTATTCGTTCATCGAGGTCTAACTATTGCATGCAGCGGCTCATTCGTGTTAATCAGAGCGAATTAAACTAGTTAGGCATCATTCGCTCCTAGGAAGTCTGCTTGTAACTTAGTAATCTAGCCGCCGCATGAAGATAGGCAGGGCTTACATGACTTACATTAGCGACTTGCTTAATACCACTCCAAAAGTTCAGAATGAAGCACTAGTATCACTTAAATTTAAATTAATGAAAAATCACTAAAGATAAATTTAAAATATGTAATTAGACATTTGAATATAATCTAATTTATTTATTGCATATAAATGTCGTGGATTTGGACAGACGGTACTCTGCTACAAAAGAAGTGGATATCAATAACAGCGCCATCTAGCAAGCCAAAAGTGTCTGACTATACTACATATGTACTAACTACTATACGTCTCAGAGCTATAGTGTAATGGTTTGCGAGAAATTCTTTTATATCATATATATTATTTCTTTTTTATATACATTTTGATGTAATATAAATTATATTAAAATTTATGTAAAATATGAAAATCAATTAGCTTAATTAACCTATAAATAAATAGCTTAGCCTCCTTACTAAATAGCGTTTTTCAACTTACTTCTAAAATGACATTGTCTGTTATAACTATCCCCCTAATGCTCAATGCTCTAGAGCTCCGTCACTGGTTCCTCTTAGCCGCGGGGGCAGCGGAGAGGATATGCCGGACTCCTACCGACTAAAACCAAACGGTGTAGCTCTGAACGCCCTTTGTCGAGATACGGGTACGCTAATAGCGCTCGTCTACGGTCCTGACGCTTTTTGCCTGCATCCGGACCCATCATTGATTGGAATGAAATTAGAGTTTTTCTGCCCCATGATCCATGTTCGAACCTAATCTTACCTATAACATTCGGTGTATCATCAATTTCAAGTAAATTCCGAATAAGCCTATTATTATGGCCGCCCTGGTTTATAACCAAATAGACAGACAAATCGACAGTTTTACTAAGATTAAGCCGTCCTGTCCGGGTAAATAATTCTTAAAGTTAAATACACTTTCGTAATTTAAAGTATATCAAAAAAAACCATTATTAAAATATGATCAAGAACAATAATTATAGTCTGAATTATGAATAATTTTGTATGTTTATGTTATTACGAAAAGGAAAATTATTCGGTATTGTTTGTGTTATGAACTTGAGACGCTCGAGGTCTTGAATATTAATTAGACATGGAACAAATTGCGCGAAATTCTCACCATAGTTTCTCTAATAATTGTTTATTAAAATAACTTTTGAGGAAAATCGCAGACATAAACAGGTGTAAGCCTACTCTAACATAGGACTGTGTTGACCTTAATTTCCTCAGTGATGGTCGGTTTACAGTGCAATATATATTCAACCTTAACGGTGGAGTTAAAGAACACGGGATATATTTTACTCTAAGTGGCTAACCTATAAATAGGAAGTGGCCATAACTTTGTAGCAATGTTGTGTGGGATACTAAAAAATGTATGTCCAAATTGAAGGAGGTTTTGCTAATATCAACTATTCACCTTTTGACCCCAATATCAGACCGTCGTTGTTGAATCTAAGAGTGATTCCATGATTTGTCGTCCAAAATGTCCTCTAGGCCAGGTATTTGTAGGTATATATTGTTTAAAGGTATGTTTGAAATAAATAATAAATATCATACAGTTAAAACCTAATACAAATAATTTAAGACCTTTTATGTCTTTTATTTTTATTAAACAGTTAAATTATTTTACTTATTTGTTATTTCTGTCATTGTTTCATACAAAGTGAATAAGATACACTTGTGGCAACATTGTATACTGTTACCTTGATTTCATAACACGCCTCACTATTTATTATTATAAATGAGTAAAATAGTTCTGTTCGTTTTGACTGATAATTCGATTGAAAACACAAATATATTCTGAAAATTCTATTAATGTTACAAGAGGTTTTGTTACGAGTTTTATTATGAGATGGTGTTTTTAATTAAATGTACATAATCAAAAAATTATGCTTCGCTTTTATTCGTTGAAATATAATGTCTTATATTATTACATGAACATTATCCGATCTTTCTATAATAAAACTTAGTACACAATCGGCCAAGTGCGATTCCGAGTTGCGCCCGAAGGGTTCCGTACCATTATCTGTAAAAAACGGCAAAAAATGTTGTATCCCATACAACAAACATGATTTTTTGCCGTTTTTTTATAATAGCCCCCTTAAATGTTTATTTTATTCAGTTTTTGGTATTGGGTTCTTATAGCGGCAACGGTACATATATATGCATACGTACATATGTATACATACATTCATATATATGTATCTATATATGCTTTCACGGTGACAGACAGACGGACAGCAGCGTATTAATAATAGGGTTCCGTTTTTACCCGTTGGTCCCGTAACCCTAAAATCTAATTAGTTTTTGTTCGTTGTCATTGAGTAAAAAACTTTTTAGCCTTGGAATTTTTGAGATATAAATAAATTTGTCTAGCTTGGCTACTCGACGACGTCTGGGCCATCTTTGCTCTTTGAAAACAAACATCCATTATAATCTCCCGTGAGTGGAGTGTAAGTATATTGTCTTACGTTTTCACGTTAAGTGGAACAGTTGATTGACGTGTTATGGTAGTGGACATATTTATTTTACTTATCCGTTCTAACACTCGCAAAATCTTAATATAGAATTTAAGCAGTAATGTAAACTGGCCGGGGCGGATAACTATCATTGCCATTACATGCGTCGTTTCTGAACATACAACATTAACCTTCAAATTAAACTTTTTCACGTTCAGGCTAGTAAATGCTTCCGAAATTGACTCTAAGAGACTAACGACAAAAGAATGTTCATTCCACATCTTGCATGAGCGTTATAATTAGCGCACATATCGACCGTCAAAGAACTATTTTATAAAAAAATCGAGAATTCAAGTCTCAAGGGTGATTGTAAAAAAATATTGTAAATTAATTTAAAACTTATTAATTTCAAATTTACCCATATACTAGGTAACAAAGGAATAATTGAAAGAAAATAAAAATCTACACATACAAACTGGAACATATTCTGCTAAATATAACTTCACTACTGCTAAACACATGGCATGCTGAGGGTATCTGCTATAGATTGGCGTAAGCCATTAATAGCAACACAAGGTTTATGCATCATAAGTGAGAATAGAAATCGAATTAAAATTCAAGAGCGGTCTGTTTGGTATTCTAAACTTTGATTCCCGTGCAATTTTATAGCGCTCATAAAATTTGTGGAACAAATACAGACCAACTCGCAATAACAATAACAAGCTTCGCCAGAGCTTCTGAATATCTTTGTTTTTTATTTTATTTTTATTAATAACATCCAGATAAAATATTGCCTATAAAAGCACTATCCGTAGAAAAGCGTAAGCTGTAGGTATTGGTTGATTAACAAGAATTGAATTAAATCTGAAAGAAACGTTGTAGAGTAAACGCCGATGTTGGCAATATTTCATAGAATATTATATGAATTTGATTCAAAAGTAACTGGTTCAGTTGCGATAATTTAAAATATTATCGTCCTACCTAAGTTAACAGTATGGCAAATTAAGCAAAGTACATGAAAGATCTAATAAACGAGCGATAGCTCATGGAGAGAATATTCCCCGATTGTTGCCGTCTCTCTTCAGCGACCTTCACCGACGGACATTGCCAGTTTTCGCTCTTCGTCAGCAACTGACGACTAGTCATAGTTGCAATCATAGATCGATCAAACTCAACGACAGGTGGCGAGTTAATGACAGACATTAATAGACAAGGGCGTGTTGCTTTCCTTAAAGCAGGAAAGCATTAGGTGTATTGTATACCCCTGTCTGTCGTAAGAGGCGACTAAAAGAAGGTTTCCCAGGTTTCGGGCGAAAAGAGTAGGAGCTCGAACCGTCCAGCCAAGCTACCCCGGCAAGGATGGCAGGGTGTGTGGTCACTTGCCGTACTAAACACCTGACGGCACGGTGAGCGTACATGCTCACTGTTGCTCCCACATTGTATCGTGTATTTTTTTAAGGTTTCCTCCTCGTTACAAAAAAAAAGGTATATTGTATAATCGAAACTCTTTGAAGAGTCATGGATCTATGTCACCGATATCCCAGAATTCCAATTGTGAAAATTCAGCCTTCCACCTTATTTATAAATTGATATTTTTTGTCGACGACGAACACTAAAGTAAAATTGAAAAGTTTAATTTACATTGGAGTTACAGGGACAGAGATTGACAACTTCGTAATTGAATCTGCGCTGTGTAGTTAAATTCGATTAACTTAATTGTATTTGCTTCAGTATCTCGTTTATTTCATAATCCGAAGCTGATGGGCAAAATAACTTTTATATTTGTATCCGAATTTTTTTTTCACGTCAATTCATATCAGTTTGTACCTAGGTACTGAAATTAAATGAAATGAAATGTCTTTATTTTGCATAGGCCTACGGGGGCACTTACAAATTGTCAGTTACAATATTTTTTTCTTACACTACCATGTAATGATGATGATGATACAAAATTAATAAAATTTCTATTCATACATAATACATATGTTATTAATTTATTTGAGCTGTCTTACCTTATGCAGACATAAAAACTGTTGAACAATGTCTTATGTGCTTGTCTAAAAACAACCACCTTTACACAAAGATTTTAAGGAGATAGAAGTCAAATAGTTCACAAATATTGCAAACCTGAAAATTCTTTAAACAGATGTGTTCTCTCTTAAATTTTGTAAATTTTGCCAGATGAAGCAAGTAGGTTCACTGCAATGCGTGTGGCATGGAAAGCATTTACAAAATAATATTTGGATGCGATGAACTTTAATCATAATATGTACATGATTGGAATGTTATTTTGAACTGAGCTTTAATCACATATGACTGGAATGTGTGTGTGTTGAATAATAATTCGAATGAGTGAAAAACACATTTCTAAAATCTACGTAAGCAAAAATTTGTAGCGTGATCTTTTTTGCATTAATGGAAGTAACTTGAAAGGAATAGTCTATTAAAATGTACTAAATGCGTATGATTCTGCATAAAAGCGAAATAAGCCTCAAATATTCATAATATCGGCACTACCCTGTCACTCTTACGTGATTTAAATAAAATAAGAACGTACTAATGAAACCATATCACCACTTCTCCGAATAATATTTTGTGTATTTTGTGTTATTTCTGCACGCTAGGCTAAATAAAATCATACATACAATATTTACACTTGGCAAACTACTTACGCAGAAATGTTCCGTATTTCTGAATCTGTGCGCGTTCTATTTTAGCTGCATGTGGGTCAGCGAATTTGCGGGTTACGTCAGTGTGCGAACACCTGAAGCTGTCCCACGCGTCCATTACTGTTAGGACTAGATTTGCCATCCTTGAAACACTATTTTGCAGGGAATTCGAAATCAGCCTGAGATAGAACAACAATTATATTCAGGATTAAATTGTAAAACTAAGGGAAAACTATTAATATCATTATCTTGCCTCTACATCACATGTTAATTTTTATTTATAGAGAACAATCACATTACAAAAAAAACATTGAATGTGATAGAATATTTATACGAACATTCGTTAGTTCTACTAAAAACAGGCATTTTACTTACATTTTGTCTCTTTTTTTATCTACGTGGACTATTTAATCTGTAGGGGAAAGCCACCCAAAGCGAGTAAGGCTCCATTGATGCGTGTGCGGAACATTCAACAAACACTCCCGGATTTCCATCTGTTCCAATTGACCATCGGAGTTAAAACATTTTTAGACTACGTGTAATACAAAAACGACGAGGACAAGTTTACGAAATTTCTCTTGCGATTCTACCCGAGATACTTAAGAGCCGAACAATGAAAAACAAGCCTGTGTATTAACTCATATAGGTTGTTCGATAATTGAGTAACTATATGTCAATAGTGTAGCTTGCCTTGGATGGCCCCTGTATCATAATAAGTTGGGGGCCCAAATGAGGAGTTAAAGATTTCTTATAAAGAAACGAAAAAGCATTTTCGTTTCTTAATTAACACATTAAATTTTAATAAATATTTCTTGATTATAAGATTGTTTTTTTAACTTTTGTCATTTCTAAAGTGAACTCTATTGGGACGTATGACATATTTTATACATGATTTTTTCCAGGGAAGCACGAAATTAAGTGAGTTTGTTGATAACATTTTACTAACTTTTGCTTACACACGTTAGAGGCCTCAGTAGCTCGGGGGCTCGTATCATTGATACGGCAATAGCTGCGCCCATGCTACGCGTAGCAACTGCTGAGTATCAATTAATATCTAGTACTAGCTGTGCCACGCAGTTTCACCCGCGTTTATTAAAGAACAATCTATTAAAAAGCAAACAAATATAGCGTGATGTAACATAGTCTAAAGCATTCCTCGATAAATTTACTATTCAACACAAAAATAAATTTTCAATTCGAATCCGTAGTTCCTGAGATTAGCGCGTTCAACCAAACAATCTCAACGTTAAACTTTATAATATTAGTATAGATATTAAAATAGATAAGAACACTTTGTGAGACGCAATATAAACGGACATCCCGACTCTCCTGGACTTTTGGGTATCCTAGTCAAGCAGCTGACAAAACAAACTCAGTCAATTAATAAATAAAATTAATCAAGAAAGTGTACAGGACTTTGTAGGGAGTGATAAATGTTTGATATTTTTTATCCCGGAAGAGTTTTCTCTTGCGAATTACTTCTGTGACGTTGAAGATTGTTCTTGTAAAAATATTAAAATCGAAAGGGTAAGGGTAGGTACTTGAGTTGTAAAGCTATAGTTACTGTACTCTTATGGCAATATCTTAGTACTTTGATAATATATTCTCTAAGGTGCAAACGACGTACAATAAACGTGTTTAAAGCTATTTATAGATGCTTGCTAATTTAGGAATTTAATTGGCAGCAATAAAATTAATTGCACCGTTATGTAACCTCTATGGAATTATTTTAGGATAAAGATACCTATTATTAAGGTGTAATTAAATGCATTCGTACAAATAGATCAAATGATATATATAAACAAGACTATAAACTAGCCCGATAAGTAAATATGTAATAACAAGACTTCCTGTCATAAAAATAGATAAATGCACTTTTTAATAGAATCCAAATTGTAACCTTTTTTTGTACATATTTGTTTTTTTTTATCTGTTTGAAGTAGCAAACGAGCATGCAGTTCACCTGATGGTAAGTGATTACTGCCGCCCATGGACACCTGTAAGCAACTTCATATAGAACAGGGGGTTCTATCTGAAGTCGATCACAGATGCGTTGTTGCTACTCCCGAGGACTGAGATGTTCGCCTCATATATAAGTGAGACGGCAACCACACCCATCCAAAGTTCCAAAGAACTGCTTCACGCTAGAAATAGGTGTGGCGGTAGCACCTCCCCGGTTGAACTACACTGGTTCTACCACCTTGAGAATATACTAAATAATCATTTATTTTAATGAAAATAAAACACTTTTCGTTATCGTGTAAACTGCAATAAATATATTTTAATGCTTCAAATGTAGGTAAATATTATTTTAACAGCGTAGACTAAAAGGTATTTCAATCTGTCAGCTGTACAATTACACATTTAAAGCATATTTTGCATGGCCATGATTTCATAAATCAAATATGGTTATTTATGCATATGTTTTTGTACATTTATCATTGAAATTAATACTTTGTTCAATGTGGTGAGTGTGGATGAGTTCATTTAAAATGTGTAGGAAACAATAAACCGGAACAATAGTCTATATTATATTGCATTATTCATGCATTTGACTCATATTAAAACAGATAACTACATATATTTATGACCATTCCAGTTGGATAGTTTAACGGAAACAAAAAAACCAACATCAAAATAGATACAAAGTATTTAATGTTTTGGTATCATGCAACTTAATGGTTCATGCGAATAAAGATTGTACATTGGTTGTTTGGAGATAATTAACCAATTGAACAAATCTTTTACCCAGTTACATGGATCGTGGTCACAGCGAAACAGTTCCGCCGTGACCACGATCCATGTAACTGGGTCGAAATATCGGCAAAAAGAAATTTAAAAAACCGCGTATCGTGAGTAGCCGTAACATATTGAAATGTATAGATTCCGCGATAATATTAGTCTAAAATCATAAATTGAACAAATTATTTTTTAAAAAGGTTATCTAGCATGCAGTTAATATGTTGGCCAAACTCACTGCCCTGTAATCATCCCCATACAGAATAAGCCAGTAGGTATTATTAAGTTATAACGCCTCCATTACGACTCTCTTCAAACCATATTATTATAAATCAGTGCTTTTCACAGTTGTAAGACAAAAATAGATGTGGGGATGATGCCTCCGGAGTCGAGCCACATAAGATTCCACTACATTTTAACCAACTTTAAATAGCTAGCAATTTCAGAGGACTAGTATCTTTTTTCTTGTTCTCGAGGAGGAACCTTAAAACGGTACCCTATGCAGTAGAAGTAACGCTTGGTTATGTGGGATATATACCGCACTAAACTCCCCCTGGTGGCCGTCCTCTGCCCTCCGGGAGGGCTTTTGGATCTCCAAGGAAACGGGACCAGAGTTCTTTGAGCGCGTTGCTTCGTCGGGCTCTACCCAGGCGACCACATATACCGCCGTTATTCCCGGGATTACTTGGTTCGACGGTCCGAGCCCTCTTCAATCTTCAATCTTGCCGCCCGCAACCCTGGCATCCCCTTTTAATCCCCTTTTACGACAGGGGATTCCGTAGCCCTATTCTGATCCCTGAAGGGAAAGAGCTACAGGGAAAGGGCTAGCCTAAGAGTGGTTAGGGATGGCTCGTATAGTTATATGACTAGCGTGACTCTTTAAATATCTTTATCAATTAGTAGTTGTCATTGCGGTGGACTTAACTCAATATTATGATATTTAATTTCCTACAAGCTTCTTCGTGTTACAAAAAATAAGATTTTAATTTAACAGTAAATAACAGTTAAAAAAATATGAACGTGTTTGATATATGAATCATATGAGTGCTGTAAACAACCTTATTAGCGTCATTGTACAGTATGAGTGTTATTGTTAAATTATTTTTGTTGACTCTAGGTACTTACTGTAATGATAAAGGCATTTGTGATCTGCTTTAGGTTGTTTTATATTATAGTTATAGATGTTTGGAGTCGGCGATGATCACTTTCCTTCAGGTGGACTGCATGCTCATTTGTTACTTTAAGCTAAAAAAAACCTCGGTCATTCTCTACTGATTATAGCACCTTACTTTTTATTTATTTATTTAGTTATTGCTTAGAACTGCAATAACACGTTAACTGATTGATGGCGCTGTACGCAAAGACAAACGTTCAAACTTGAATTAATAATGAAGAAAAAAATATAAAATTATTATTAATAGGTATATTATTATTTTGAGTTAATAGAGAGATAAGTTCTTTTCAACGAATTAAACTGCATTTACCAAAGGCTTACATAAAACTTTAACAACCAGTAAAAAGTTTAATTGCTACCTATTAGAACATTTTCTCGTCATCTTCGTGCCTCGTTTAAACTGTCTTATTAGCTTACTTTAAATAGATGCAGCTCACAAACAACGCAACACAACTGCAAAACAACGGCTAGACAAAATGTCAGTACGTGCTGCACTCAGTTCCAATATTAGTACTCAAGGAGATTAATAATAGATTCCCCAAAATAACACAAATTGATCACCCTTTACGAAGTAATTAGCGAATATAGCAACTGCTTGAGTACTGACTGAGTAAGTATTGGATGGAACGATCAAACTTAATGTACGACATACATATATCACCTAATTCAGGTCGAAGTTAGGTTGACTGTATTCAGAATACTTATTCCCTTTCGAGCAATAAAACGTAATACCACTATAGGCTTTTTTCTAAATAATGGGTCAAGCGGCCGACGCGATGTTAAATGGCTATTGCTGTTCGTGGATATCATAAGTGACCTAAAATAATAATTTTATCTGGGATCGATTAACCATTAGACAGTTCATTACTGGATCCGAAGAAGAGAACATTTTGCCTTAGCACAAAGAAAAAAAAAATTATTGCAGTTTTAATTAACTCTTGTAAGAAAGACATAGTAGTGTTAGTGATTCCACTGCAGTAGAACTGCAAAGAATGTTTTGTATTTGTAGTTCAAACGAATGTCAGTAAATTTAATAACACATGACACTGTACTTAAGCTAGGACAGATAAAACACAATTCAATTAGGTTTAATCGTTGAATGATGAGTCGTTAAACCGCAGACTGTCTATTTAACAAAATACATAAATGCATCAATGAATCCTTTCGCATCGCTGTAAGGCTAACACACTCGCCTAATTAAACTTTACACGAAGTTCCCAGATGCCGCGTCGTGATCAAAGGCGTGTTTAAGCCAACAGGGCGTGAAAAGCCGAGACTCTGGCTCTACGTTTAATATTTGTACGATGTTTAGTCTCATTGCAACTAAAATCTTTATGACGTTATACTTAAAATCGAATTAAAAAAATAAACACTGTTTAGCATTTATATGCTGAATTTATTATAATTATTAAAAATGCTGGCACAGTATGCTTAGAAGTATTCTCCTTTAACTAATCCACTTTTATTGCTGTACATCATTATTTTGACTATATACACAATAGAACACTCTATATGAGTACTGAAAAGATGTTCATCTATTATTATAATTTTAACACAATTTAATTAAATATAATCATTTTTTAAATATTTTGTCGTAAAGAAATTATCGGTAATGGACTTGGCCTTTTTTAGGTCTTACTGAAGTAAAGTCATAAGACTACTGATATTGAAACAAGAACTAGGTTACAGTAATATCTCCGGATATTACCTACGTAGGTGTGCTACGTAAATTCCGAAGACTGCTAGAGAAAAATCTGCCCAATATCTAATTTTATGTTCACTTTGTAAAATATTTCCTTCGTCGTAGACGCGGAAAATTAATGTGTTTAACTTCATCAAAAGGAGGAAAATTGGCACAATTTACATTTATTTAGGCGTCGTGAGTACTTTAAGGTTATAAATTATTTGTAGACGTACAATGTTTATTATGAATGAATTAGGTATGATACTGTTTTAAACATGTTTAAAAACAGGTGTGGTGACCGTTCCGTGGCGATCGAACTTCAACACTATACAGCTTTATTGTAGTTTAGTATAAATATACGCTATTTGTACTAAACTACAATATTTTGGAAAAGCAAAGAAAAACGAAGAAAGAACAATCCCACCAAAAACATTCTGTAAAAAACTAACCAAGTCTCGATGGAGCTACTTGTTTATCTCTAAAAAGTAATGAA
>DWNE01005012.1:0-14473 GCA_018249875.1 Cecropterus toxeus | reverse complement strand
ACTAAACATGTTTGGCAAGATACGCTACACTTTGACAATTAATTAAATATTTAAATATATCTTATTATTCAGTCCCAGGCTGCTTGTCTTCTATGTATGTATCTTTTATGTATTATATCTCCCTTACCACACTTCAGATGATACAGCCATGGCCTAATAACACTGTTATTAGGCCGAAATAAATGCGGCGTGGTGCTTTCGGAGTCGAAATACGCTGAGTTCTGCCACCTTTATTGTGATTGTGCCTCATAATGTTTTCAGGTGTGTAGTTTGTCAGACTTAGGTAGTTTATGGGTGATAAATACTGAAGAGACGTTTATAACATATCAGTACAATTAGAATATAAATGGTTCTATAACCACGGCAATACTGCCAAATGCATCTTACGATGGTAGTAAAAAGCTAAGTATTTTATATTATTATTATTTTTTATACAGATTAGCAATTAATCGTTTTGTAATTGCATAGCCTGTTTAAAAAAAAGTCTTTTTTATTATCAGTTGACATTTGAAAAATTATGAATGCACTAACGCGTTTTACCCCGTCTTACCTTCTTGTTTCATATGTGTTCTATTTGAATTTTCGACTTAATATTTTTTGCTAAATCAATAACCATTACGGAATAAAATTATAATGTGGTTAAAAACACAATGGCGTCCTCCAAAAAGAGCTCTTCATAAACCAGTCGGTTTTATTCGCCTCTTATTGTCTATGGCACTCGAAACATAGACGAGCCTTTTTATTATCTGTGGGGGCATTTTAAAGTGAATTCCCGATCCCTTAAGGGTTGTAAGTTGTATCTTCAAGGGGTGACATCCTGTTTCGTTTCTTTGAATGTTCTACGAATGTAATGGCCACATTTTTCTTGTACTTTAAATCTTTAGTAAGTGCCTATTTTTATGTAATGGTAAAATAAATGTTTATTTTAATTTATTAACGCACTCTTTTTCCATGATGGTTAAAAGCCCATTTTTATGGAAATGAATCGTCATTTCCGTGGATGACACAAATGTAAATTTGTTACATCTCTTGATGATTGTACGCATACATCATTGTTACAATGCTGGGCTTTAAAGATAAGTTAACATCTCATAAGGTGATACCTATGATCAGCTGTGAACTTTAAAAGGCTGATGAATGCATGAACTTCTTAAAGCACCTTGATCTGAGGACTAAACCAAATGGTTTTTGATTAAGAGTTGTTGTCGTCAATGTTTATGTTAAGTGCTGAAACAGCTGAACAGCCGAAGTTAGAATACCGAAACCTTTTATATATATTTTTTGTTCTCGAGGGTTTGGGTACCTTCTAAAGCCGACGGTTGTGTGGCATTTTTACCGCACCAAAACCACCCGTGGCCGTCCATGGCGCTGTGAAGAGGACTTCGAAATCTCCAAAGGAATGCAACCGGAGTTCTCCGAGCGTGTTTCCCATCGGGCTCCACTCAGGCGAGCGGCTGGGCCCACCGAGCCGTCTTGTCTTTGCAACGGTATGCGACCAACATGGCGTTGGCTTTCGTGGGGTCGCTTGACTGTATGGTTCGCTCTTGTCGCCCGTAACCCTGGAAGTCCCTATTTAGTCGCCTTTTACGACAGTCATACTGTACGGGAGTACCGCAGCCTTAGCCTAGTGATCATGGAACGAGTAAAAACGAGTCACATGTCAAAACGAGTACAATTTTGATTTTTGCCAAAGCTAGAGGTCAGACTTATGGTTTTCGCCAATTGCAAAAATCAGACTAATGTCTGTTTCCACTAAGGACACAGATATAGTGTTATATAGGTTAGTATGAGAAGGCAGTTACGTATCCTTTCCCACCCAAAAGTACATCCTCCCTAATGAATCATGGCAGATAAATAACGATTTTCTAATAACAATTAAGGCATACATTAAAGTGAGTGTGGCCAAGTTACTGTCGGCCGGACAGGAAGCGGTAGTCGATTCGGTTCCTGAGTTGAATAATTTATTTGTCACCTCGCTATACTGGTTAAGTATAGTTTTTGTATGGTACGAGTATGTCGTTATATTGCGTAAATAAAATTTGAATATATATATTTGACTATATATATTTGAAGGTAGAACTCTTTGTGGATCGACTCTGGAAGTACCACCGCTACATCTATTTCTGCGTATTAAGAACAGTGTTATATATTGCTGTGTTCTGGTCTGGAGTAGGGAAGTGACTTTGCTGGGCAAAAGTCGATTTTTATGTTAATCGATTTTATATTTTAATTAAACAACTGATTTTCCAAAAATGGATGTTTTTACAAAAAATATCATTTTTTTTTAAATCGATTTTTTATTGTTTTTTATTATAAAGTAAGCTCCCCAAATACTTTCTGTTCGTTTAGTTAATATTTTTTATGCAAAAGACCACAAAAATAGACACTAGATGGCGTTGCAAGAAATTCTATCAAAGAGCTGCTGTTAAAATATCGGAAGTACGTGAAACTATCAAATAAATAATCTTTTTAGTGATTCAAGACTACGGTAAAAATCGAAAATATAAATAAAAAATAGATTAATTTAAAATCGATTATTTATAGTCAACAAATCGATTTATAAAAATCGATTATTCTAAAAAATAATCGATTCATTAAATAATCGATTATTTTTATCCGACGCGTTCTAACTTAGTGCTCTAAAGTAGCAATGCATCTGTGGCCAACCTCAAGTAAGACTAATCTTATCTGGTGTTGACTACAGATGTTCATGGGCGTCAGTCACCACTTACCATCATACCATATATAATACAAAAAATATATTCAATATATTTTGACGACTCGTATGGTGGAGTTGTCACAATAATGATCTGACATGGAAAGGGCTACGGGATCAGTCTGCGGTTAACCAGATAAATTAGTTAGAGCTTCGATGTCACGTATTAGTTAAAAAAACAGGAAGGAACGTTCTCAGTACAATTATTTAAGTATTATTTATAAAGTTCATTTTATAAGACCATCTCCATGTGTTAACAACAATTCGTAAGATTTTAACACATAAAATTATGTTAAAAGATTTCTTTACGGCCAATAAACTTAGTTTACGATTTGATTTTGCACCCTCGGTACTCAATACCCTATTATCATTTATAGGCATTTTTTCAACACCGATCTCGACGTCAACCATTAATATTAACCCCGTACCACCCCAACATAAATAAAGATTAAAAAGAAACCACAAAGAAATCGTGGTAAAATATTCATTCAAGAGCCGAGGCACTTTGCACCTTCACTTAGTACTGGTTCCGTAGAGATTTTGCTTTTTTCCGTATAAAATTTACATATTTCATTCCCGAATTTATTTGTCTACCGTCTAAGGATTACAAGTATGGAAATTTGGCAATATGCCGCCTGGGATTTGTTCTACGGACCATATTTCTTCAGTTTAATTAAGTGTCTTGGAATGAAAAAGTAGACAACATTTCCGACAAATTGTTATGTGCAAGTAAGCGAAGTCATTTAAATATGTAATTGTATCAACAGATTTGTTTTTTATTGAATGCTTAGGTATATTTGATATTTACTATGTACAAATTCTGTGGCAAAAGAAAACATAAGAATAATAGATATTTTCGTCCACATTCATCCATTAGAGTTTGAAGTACATGTCTGAACATAGGCCTCCCCTTAGCGAGTTTTTGACAATTATCACCGCGCCTGGCATACGTTTTGATGACCGTAGTGTACTTTTGTTGGTGTTACTCAGGAAGAAGATGCTGCCTTTCTTTCTCCTGGATTCTGAACATTAGTCGCCTTCTACGACATCCACGGAAAAAGATGGAGTAGTGCTTTTTAAGATCTAGCATGGCAATAGTTATTTTTGACTTATGATATTATAAGAGCAGTGTCAAGGACCGCAGTGTTTTCATCACAAGGGTGTTACTAGGGGAAATACACTTATAAAAAGCATTCCAACTTAGTCCTCTTCGGTGGCAACACATCTATTACCTATCTTGAATAGTATATAAATACTATTAAATACATTTTTACAAGATTGTTCCATCCCACGAAAGGAATATCAATCTTTGTTTTTGAACTCAGAGGAAGGAAAATATTCCAGTCTGTATATTCAGGACCACTGGGCGGTTAGATAAGCCTATATAACAATATGTAGATAAAAATATTCATAGTATGTTACACAAATCTCTGTCTATCAACCGGGATGACGTATCACGAACATCTGACATGACAAATGACAACAGTAACTGTAACCAATGTAAGTAGACCTCCGTATCTCGTTTTTGTATCAACAAAATCAAGGGGCGACTTGAATCGACGATTTCCAAGGGTCAGATATAAATGGACCGGTTATATCCGTCTAAGGGGACGCTTGATAAACGCTACATCCCTCTTGTAAGACGAAAATATTCGTAATAACATTATGTATTGTGTTATGGCGTGAATCTGAAATTGTCATTCTATGAACTTTTAGTACGAAAATGAAATAAATAATTACATCTTACTAAATGACCAAAGAGTTAAGACAGACAGACAAGAAGACAAAAGATATGTTATTATTATTTACTTTTAAACTGATGTGTATTATAAAATTTAAAAAACTTACTAATTTAAACATTATTTGTTTCTTTAAATGACGTTTTTATGTGGTTTTTAACAAAACAAATATTAGTAATAAGTATGTAAATCATTGTTGTTCTATGATTGTGAAAAAGATAAATATTAAGTTTTTGCTATTTTATTTAAATAACAACAAATGTATCAAAAAAAAACAATCATGAGTCAATAGATACATAAAACTATGGTAACGAATTAAAAATCTACGGCTATCTATTAAGTGTGTTGCGTTATCATTTTTATTGACAGGATTTATGGTGCGTTCTCGACTTTACAGCCGTTTCGCGGTACTGCATGCTTTTATGCATACTTTATGGCTCGTGATAAAATAAATAGACTGTTTAATAAGCGAATCATGTAATGCTACTGGCCAAGTACTCAGTATGACCGCCGTGTTCTATTTCTGAAATGTGCAGTAACGGTCCGCGCGCGTGATTCGAACACATTTAAATTTTGACGCGCGGAGAAATTCGGCCAGTGATCCTGGCCAATCGAAACGCGCCAATCGGTATTTGCATCGTTTCTCTTTTTAAAATATTTAAATCGTATTTACGCAATTTTAGGCGGCGTCGCGGTTAATGTGACGCGTTTGTTTGATTCCCATGGAGAATACTTAATCTGTATTTTTTTTATCAAAAGGAAAGAAAAAACTTACTTTAAAATAGTCGCAAACCAAAAAAAAATATTTTTTTTATTCAAGCTAAAATAATGTTACTAAAATTTGTACTAAAAGTTATGTAATTAAAATTTATAATAGAAACAAACAGTCATGGAAAAAAATCTAAGTTTTTTGACACATGAAATACCAACCACTAACAAAATGATATAAGTGTAAAATGTTTGTTTCTCGTAAAATTCAATCGAAAGGTTATTTTTTTGTTGTCTTATTTGTCATTCATTGCATTGGAAATGAATAACATTCAAAAGCCATTACATTAACAAACTATAACTTTCATTGAACTGATAAAAGATGGCGGATAGGTACTACACTAAGTTTCTATAAGCCGCTAATAGATGGCGGTACAAAATTGGACGTTAGTACGCGCTAACGACTGTTCGTCCGCGGTACTATAAGAAGAGCCGATTTTTTAAATCAAGTTAACTTTGCGCAGAGGCAATATCGTAACCAATGAGGTTAATCCGAGGTGCGATTATTGCTAGTTGAAAACTTTACCAATACCCCGCCTTGTGGTCGTGAAATACCGACCGCTATGGCAATTTTTGTACGGCCGTGAAGGCCTAAAAATACTTCATCTTAAATTTATTGATTATCTATGTTTATACATCGATAATATGATTTATTATTATTATTATTTTCTTTGAATTAGGTTGGATGTTTACTTTAGTTATACGATTAATTATTAAAAAACTTAACACATATTACTTTAAATCTTTGTATCTAAGTTACAAATTACAATAATTATACAATTTTTTTTGTCACTTATAGCAGCGGTTATAATAATAATTGATCGGTATCCAGATAATATATTTTATATATAGGTATTTTTATTTTATTTGTTTGATGGTACTTTAATAAATGAGGCATGAAGTCAAAATATTTAAAATAGTAATAAAATATCGTAATACAAATTACGTAATACATCCTAATAGCTTTAGGCTGCTATGAACTACAGTCCACGAAGAGAACCATTTTTCAAAGGCGAGACTTAATTTCTGCACGCTCGTTTTTCATCCAACCCTAACGTCAAATCTACCTGAGCGTAAAAGGATACAAGTATGTTTTTATAAAATTGAAGCAGACACTTAATAATACCACTTTTTAAAACAAAAGTTTTACAGTGTGTATTTTAATTCAGTGATAATATAATTCGTAGATGATGCTGTTTTGTAATATCCTCTCATAATAATTTTCTGTATATTTACCTATCAAATAACATATTCATCATGCATATCGGCTCAAAAAGCTTATTATTAAATTAAACAACTAAGAAAATTTATTTATTTAATTGATTGGCTGTTTTTATAAACAGGAATATAATTAAAACTTGCACGTACAAATTAGACGAACTAAAGAATGTTATTTTTTTCTATTTGCATTACTTACTAATTGCAGCATATACTCACAAAAATAATATTAGTAGAATTATTTACTATTACTAATAATTCATTTTTAGTATTATTTGTGGTCTAAATTGAAAAAGTTATACTTACACTCCTTTCTTCCGCTTCTTTAGATGGGCTACAAGATTCCGCTACGTAACTCGTGCTCAGCATTCGACACTAGCCAATTTGTGTGACAAAACATCCCCTTAAATAACATCTACCCCGTGGGGGTCAGTTGACCTTTGCTAATAGACTCTGAAGTTACGCTTAGCCACTTACGCATGACTGAATTTTTACAGCCTTATGCATTTTATTTTATTGATGGTGAAGTAGATTCGTCTTTAGTTTAGCAAATAAAAAACATTAATAATTTCTTATTTCCTTATTGATAAAAATAATAATTTTATATGATAAAAAGGACGTGAAATAGAATTATAATTATAACACTACTAATAATATGACACTAAAGACAGCTTCTAAAATAATTTTTAGTAAAGATTTATAATAAAATTTTCATATTTCTACAATTATCTAGAAGGACGATTAAATAAAGCAAGAAGTACATTAGGAAAAAAACATACAAGTTTATTATGAATTACATTGTCTGAATTTACATTTTATCAGTTATATTTGACTACACTGTTTTAGTTGGCATGACTAATTGACATGACTAATATAAATAATTTTAAGTAGAATGATAATTTAACGACAATTTTTGAAACATCATTGCAATAAATTAAGAGAAGGTAAGATGCAAACACAAGATTCCCGAATTCAACCAAAATTCTACACGTTGATATTATCTGTGGCAATTTGCAGGTAATATATGACTTAATCCAAGGAGTCTATGGAATGGATGAATAGAACACCATCGCTTTATGGCTACAAAAAAAGTATAAATCATAGACTATGGCGTTAGTTTTATTTTATTGCCAATTTGTTATTGTGCTGTTGTGATTATTGTTTTGTTGTTTTGACGTGTGTTATGATTTACATTCTTTTACGGAAACTGTATTATTACTAGGACAATAGCAGTAACGATAATAATAATAGAAGTCAATGAAATTTCCTTAAAATATTGTTATTTATATTTTGAATTTTGCGATAAAAATATTAATCATATATTTATGTAAAATTTACAATTATGTTTTCGGACTTTGTTCATATATATAATTACATATATCAATGTATCAATATTTAGGACCAATTATACAATTATGTGTAGGTATGTTGTACATAAAATATTTGAAATTCTACTACATTTAAAGGTATGAGTAAAACAATAAATATTTTTAGCTTGCTAAAATATTAAATTACCTTAGTAATAATAGTTTAGCATTATAAATGATTCTATAAGATTTGGTGATACTTGCTGGGATTGTAAGCAGGTGTTCGTCTATAAAACTTATCATACTTTTCATCTCACAGTCCGTCCATTTAAAGATCCTTCAGTGAATTTCTGCCCGAGCATTTCTCATCGAAATCAAAGACATGGCTGACATTTATAGCGGTCAACAAAAACTGGTGTTAATATAAATAAATTATATAAAACAAACGCAAACGATTAAGCTATTAAAATGCTACTGTTTTTTGACACTAGCTGCCTTCTCAGAACATATTTTTATAGTTTTGTTTATATCGCATTAACAAGAACGGGGGCTTAATAAAGTAATAAAAACCGACGAACTGACGGCGAAGGGTATAATTTCGCTATTAATATTCAATTTTACCCCAAAACTTTGCTCCCACTTCAAAGAAAAATCTTAGATGAGGATCTCAAGCAAAGTATCTACTTACGCCGATTCCGAGTAAGGGTTGGTTAGAATGCCGAGATAGGACGCGCGTGCGTGAATTACACTTGTTTTGTGGTTACATGTTTTTTGACACGGGCCGCACGCGTCATACGTATTTAAAAAGTGTAATTAAGTAAATAAAATTAATGAATCCTATGTCTCTGTGTTTAATACTGTTTGTACTAATTTATAATTATATTATATTATATTGGTAACATAATAATCAGGGTATATTATAATTAATTAGAAAAATATGTTATACATTTATTTGTTTATGTGGAATAACATAAAAATCTAGGGAAGGAAAAGTAATTTAGAAACATTCACGTTGTACATTGTTCTGATAATTATTGGTTATTACAATCATTGTTTAGTACGTGAATGTCCACATTTTTACCGAATTACCATTTTTCCGTTCGGTTAAAATTAATCCAGTAAAGGTTAGTACAGCAGTGTTTGCTTCGCGCTGGACTTGGTGGGGCACTGAGGTGTTCCCAAATATTTATTTATATAAAGTTGTTAATATTTGTTCAAATTTATGTTTTTTATGAATATTGAAATATTGTTTTGAAATTATAATAATACAGTTATATTTTTTTAATAACATTATAAAAAATATTTGTATATTTAAAAATTTTGTAAGTTTTATTTCTAAATTATTTTTGTTGTATTACTTATAAGTATTATGAAAGGTACAATTTTTAGGATGAATGGATGATTCTTACTTTTCACGACAAAGCTACTGTTCGGTAGGAATAAATTTACACACAGATAGTTTAGTACCTGTTTTAGCAGATATCATACTCTTTAATTCGATAGGTTAACGTAATTTAAGCGAGTGGAGCCGCGTGAAAGAACTTAGTTTATTAATAAACTCTTAATTTGAACTTGATAGTACATTTCGTAAAGTCTTCATCAGTTAAGTGTTATTTTACGAGTGACATCATAACAGGGGTATGATATGAATCTTTTAAGACTTCATATTATGATATGTGCGTTGTGTAGGTTTATGAATGAACTGAGATGACAGTGATAGGCAGTTTTACAACTAACTGGAAATATGTAGGTGTTATTCGGTTAAAGTAAGTTAGTAAGGTTCATGGTGTAGTTTAAAGAAACTAACATTTAGGCGATTTTAAAAGGCAAATATTGTAACGTGAAGTGTTATGCCTATGAAATGAAGGTAAGCAAAATATAATATGTAGTTTTTTTTATAGCTAATACTGTGACATTACGATTTTTTGTGTACTATGGATCTATAAGATTCGATATATTAATTTTATTACTAGAACACCTTAAGTTTGTAATAACTATTATATTTCAATTTTAAGTCCAATGCTATCGATGTAAAAGTAAAAAATACAAATATTTTCTCGATTAAAAACATCATGTAATCAAATAGGGTGTTTGGTATTACGGAGAAAAATACTATACACTCTTACAAAATGCTAATGGTAAATGTCCAATACAGAAGATAATATAAGCAACTTTTTATTTTTTGTCCTGAACCTACTACGCTGTCAACAAAACGATTCAACAGTATCTGTGAGAAGTCCAAAAAATCAACAGATACTGCCTTCATAGATTTGAATGACGCCCTCTCATAATTTTGGCGTTTTACGACCGGACTGCGGCAACGGTAGCCTTGTTGGGTAATAATTGCCTTTTATTGACATTTTACATTAACATTTTTATTGAATTTTGAAAAGAATTTTTGGAATTTTGTTATTTGAAAGATATGTGAAGATTTGGATTTGAGAACTGATGTCATAATTTCAAAGGCAGGTCACCAATCCGACGGACTGATGTTGTAAAGGAGTCAAGCAACACCTCAGTGTACCATTCCATGAAACTAACGCAGAATCGCACGGAGTGGAAGACCATAGTAAACAAGGCTGTTCCTGATGGTCACGACCCTCAGTCATGAGGATTCGAGTAACCATTATCTTAATATTATAAATACGAAAGATTTGGATGGAAGTTTGCTGCTATGTCACAATATAATTGCTAGATGGATCTAGTTCAAATTTTCTTTTACATATTTATATATCCTTATTTTTTTCTTACGCGTTTCTATCCTATATTATTATTTTGCAGCGCCTTGAGTTTTTCTGCATTTTCTTAAGATTGAATGTCATAAGATATATTGGGCCCAAAACATAAACTCAAACAAAAGCGCATAAACTCTAGTCGTCCCAAAAGACACGACACAGCAAATGAATTAATGTAACTATTTAATATTACTAATCCCTGTATATTGAACTTAGGCAAAGCAACATTTCAAAACTAGTGGAGTATAATGTAAATTTCTTATTGCCTTGATAAAATTCCTTTGAAGCAATTTTCACCGTTCGTGAAAATAAAAATCCAACCCTTGTGTCGCTTCAAATTAAAAAGGCCCCTTACAAATGGCGCGACACTTGTTTTTTGATTACAAATTGTGAATGTAATTAAAACAATATTATACATTAATGAAAAAAATTAAGAGTAATAATTTTTTTCGGATTTTGCAGTGATTTTTCAGAATTCGAATACCTACTTGAAATTTCGCGGAACACAAAGCTTTCAGTTCTTCTTGCCAAAAGATGTTGAAACTACAAATTTTGATTTATACCTTTAAAGGTGATATCGATAACGGTGGCTTTAAAAACGACATCTATGTCTGATTTACTTAGTGAAGTTAGTATTGTAGTGTATACACTGTAGTATTCTAGTTTGATTGGTTTGATAAGCAAGTATACCAACGTATGTAAAGTTTTCTGGAAGGCCAAGTATACTCAGATCAGCTGAAAATATTATATTCATTTAGAACCTATCGGATTGCATACAATAAAAATGACGAATAGATAACCTCTTTTTTTTTATTTGTGAAGTCGTTTCAAAACAGTTATTTTACAACCGTCCAGGCTTCTTCAACACCTCCATTGGTCCACTGGGTGAATTAGAAAGTTATAAGTCGTCATATAACATAATTATAAAATTACGTGTAAAGATGGGCTACAACCACTAATTTCAACGTCAGTATGTTATTATAAAATACTAGCTTATTCACGCGATTGCGCCCGCTTCCTATTCCTATGTGTTAATCCAGGATATAAACTATCATGTGTGCAGAATTTCAGAGAAATCAAACCAGTAATTTTTTGGTGAAAGAGTAGCTAATACCTATAAAAAAGTCCACACAAACTTTCGCCTCTAGTTGAGTAAGATAAACGTATGAAGATCACGTAAAAATGTAATGTTCTCTGTAATAAACTTTAGCTACGAGAATGTTAAGTACACAACCATTATTTGCGCGAAAATTATATAAAACACGACAAAAGCTAAACAGTGCTTCCCAAATTCATAATTCAACCCTCACTCGCTGATGATAAATGCCGAATGAAATTAAAATTGCGATAATGTAATTTTTATCTCGACGCCTTATTTACGGCCGGACGTCCGGTTGCGTCCTTTAAGACTGCTAAGGTTTGCTAATAGCCATTTTCATCGATTATAATTAATCATTTTTAAATGTATCTACTATTTTATTGTACCTAATGTTCGTTGCAATTTATCAATAAGATAATAATTAAATAATGAAAAAATATTTGAATCTCCAGTAAATTGAGACACTGTAGTTTGTGAATATATCGAAAATCAAAGTAACTAGCTTATTCCCGCGGTTTCGCCCATTTAAGTCAAGTTTGCTACGGTAATGAGTACGCCATGTGTTAATTTAGCTCATAAGTAATCTGTGTGTCAAGTCTTAACGAGATCCGACTAGTACATTTTGCTTGAAAGAGTAACAAACATACATAAATACATTCTCACTATCTTTCGTCTTAACAATATTTAGTAAGATCGTAGATAATAGGTAAGTTAGAGGTGCTTAATATACTGTAATTAAATAAATTTTATGATACGTATTCTGTCTGCTGTATATGTATTACGCTGTTGCTTCATTTGTGTTTGTTTTATATCTCATGTCTTAACTTCATTATCTATATACTCATTAGGAATAATATTTTGTAATTGTTGTAAATCTTTCATATTATTAAAAATTAATCAAATAGTAAAAAATATGAAGTTAGAAAATAACTTCTATATTTTATTATATTTTCCATTACGATGGTAAAAGAATCTCTTCGGTGCACTTAAAAGAATTCGGAACGACCCTCGAGGGCGCGCTAGCGTTGCCGGTAGTGAAAATTTCACAAGATTTATTTGAATAAATTATTTCACCCACCTGCAGTGAAGGGTTGGTTCGGATTTATCGCGTTTTATTGCACCAGTTTGAAGATTTGTTGCTATTAAAAAACTTAGTAAATCGTTCAAATGTTAATATAAAATTTAAAAAATAAGAACTCATGATATTTTATTCTTTAAAATCTAATTCGGGGCCATGTCTATAGCAAGATTCGTAAAAATTGCTTCTTACTGTTCCGCCATTTTTTCCTAATTAATGGTAGACTGAAAAAACAGAAAAACTGTCTAATAATATGATAAATTATGTATAACGGATACTTCATGTATCTTCGCAAAAATAACATAAAAGATTTTTTTAAATGAGAAGCTTCCGTAGGCTAGGTCCAAAAACCAAACACAAAGGCTTATAAAATTAAAGATATTATTATCACAGGTAATAAAATAATAAAACTGATTTATGATTCCTTCGCGCTTAGCATGACATCATCGCTCGTTCAAAGAGAAACCAACAATGGACGAAAGAGTCCTTTTAACAGGAAATAGTTTATATTCTCAAAACAAATTGCAATAAACGTTTGACAAAACACAACATACAAACAAAACCGTACCAAATATAAAGGGTATAAAGTTTGATTTAAAACAAACGCATGAATACGAATGATCATTGAACAGGCACGAAATAAATCTGTAAAACAAAAGTCATTGGTTCCAAATTCAAAATTCGCGCCATCGCGTCGTAAGCCCAATGGGCTTGCGCTGCGATTGGTCATTTGGAATTCCGCGCGCAAACTTTGATAGATCGGTGATGGCGGCCGTTCGCATCGCAGCTGACCAGAAAAATTGTTAAAGCGCGGGTCAGCGATATGTAGCGAAATTGGCTCTCTTATCGCGTTTGATCCGTATTCGGACGTTTGAGTTACATATTTAATTTATAAAAAGTAAAAGAGAATTTTCTGTCGAATTTTGCTTGCCTAGTTGCACATTTAGATGCAATTTTAATTTACTACATGTGTCCTACAGTTTATCTTGTATTAAGTTATGAAAGCTTGAGCAACTTGACAGATGTTTGTTTATTATGATGCCTTACAAAAACAATCTGTTTATATGAGTATCTACTTATTGACAACTTATATATTTAATTAAAAGACGTTAAAAGACTTTAAGGTCGTACCTGGTTGTCATATACACTTAAATATAAGTCGTAGATAAGTATTGGTCTACAAATACTATTTGGTTAAAAAAATGTTAATCTATGGCTCAAAAATCAGTTCGAAAATACTTAATGAAATTCAAATTCGGAATACTTTCAATTGTGATCAGTTGGTGCCGAATCATAAAGAACCTATAAATAATAATCTATATTTGATACAGATAAAATATTTTCGAATACATTCCAATCAGACACCGATCTCAAAGAAAATGCTTACAATCCACCGTTACAAAGGAATATCTGATTCATATTCTGGTCCGACACAAACATTGTCAATCTGAAGAAATGCGCTTTTCATCTATCTTTCTCGCACTTCACGTTTGGTAATACGAATGAGGGAGACATAATATTCTGCGATATCTATTCACGTTGTAACCGTTCGTGCGTGGTCTACAGAATTCGTGGTGCAGTGGAATCAGGGGTAGCTTTAATATCGATGTCAGGAACATTGTTTTCCTCTTATTTTTGACCCTTAAACAGATATGAACGAAATACGACGATATTTTTTATTTCTTTTTGAAGCTTACTTATATCTTTAGGCGCGTTATACTTCTTTAGGCGCGTTATGAAAAAAATATAAGAGTGAAATTTTAAGATTCGACCTTCGATCACTAAGGATTCGACACACAAAAGTTACAGTAGC
>DWNE01005011.1:0-14473 GCA_018249875.1 Cecropterus toxeus | reverse complement strand
GTTTACATTTTGGACACCTAATTATGAATCAGATTATATATTGGAATTACTCTACTGCTTTTTAGGACTACAACAAGTTCTGCTACCCAATCAAGACAACAGCAACTTCAACATGCCTTTGAATGAAATAAAAATATATAAAAGCAAAAAGTACTCACTGCTGATAACAATCATTGCCATTCCTAAAATACTAAAGCTAGATCCATGAAATTTGAACAGTTCATTTTATGGTTTGTCAAAAAATTTGTGGTTGTTTTCAACTGAGGAGGCAAATTCAAAGATGGCAGGTAATAAATGAGTAACTATTTTTAGGTTTTATATTAATTATAATAAATTTAATCCTGACATCCTGACAACTTAAGAAAAGGTAAATCAACATACATATTGAGTTTAACACATTTTAAGTTTTACTTAATTATTGAAACTTGTTGTGATACAACATGGTAAACAAGCATATCACCAAGATAGAGCAGGGGTTCTACCTGAACTCATCAACAGGCACATCTGTTGACTATAATGGTCTTCTCACATGTATGACAGACAGCTTTTATAGAACACAACCTTCCACCAAAGCACAACACTACGACACACTAAATATAGGTGTGGTGTGTTAAGAACTTCCCCACTCTTCTATCACCTTTCTTCTTCTTTCAAAATGGATTATGAATGAAATGAAGCGATTGAAAAGATGTTTCCTAGCATTTGTTTAAAAGGTTAATAAAATTATAGATGAATTCAAATTCTTCTGTTTAATTGTGTTTGTATATTTATAATATTAACTGACTGCTTTCCAATAATGTATACACCTTACATATAGGAGCTGGGTAATTAGAATGTTCCGGCAAGTTAATTAATGGTCAAAGGGCACGAAGTTACCTGTTGTTGATGGCAGCCCAGTGCAGCAGCGTGACGGTCTCATGGTCGGGCTGGTTCACGTCCCAACCGGCCTCCACGAGCTCCTTGACGCGGGCGAAGGCGCCGTACTGCGTCGCCTTGACGATGTCGAAGCCGCTATAGTCGCGCTCGGGCGGCGGCGGAGGCGGCTCGCGCGGTGGCGGCGCGTCGCCCTCGCGCTGCGCCTTGCCGCACTGCCCACTGGCCGCCGCGCCACACGTACTGTCGTACATGCTGTCCTGGACTTCCTCACCAAGCTCTCATTTCTCTCCACATTATTTTTGTATCTACACCGGTCAACAGTCTTTGGTTCAGTTTTAAGCAATAGCGATACTCTTCTTCTAGATTTATTGATAACGGAACGAATGTCATGTCAAACAAATAGAGTGCGTATGTCAAATTCAATTATTGACATTTCCACTTTTCACAGTTCACAAACTTGGACTCGAGACACTCAGAATCGATTAACAGCTATGTCAAAAATCCGTCAATTTCGTATTCGAAAATTTTAAATAAAAACTTTTTTTATTATGAATTATACCTTATATACTTATATAGGATCTATTTTAACAACTGTTAACTAGCTCATAGAATAAATATAATGATTAATTAAAAAAAAACTGGACAATTTAGGCAACGTAGTTTGCGAAATAATTAATTTATTGTAACATATCAATAGGTGTAAATATGTACGACTACGGGTCTGTTCACATTAACTAGAACTGTAAGATTTATCATTTATTATCAAATTTTACTAGCTCTCACTACTCAAACATTGATTTTGATTCATACTATGTGCATAACAATACATTAATACCTGTAGCGTCGCCTATTTTGCTGCTCATAAATTTTCATTCAAGAAGAATCGATTTATTTGAACGTGAAACTCGTGAAATAATGACAAATTGTCTCTGTTACAGACAACATAAATACGTTCATAGACATACACATTTTGTTAAACCGTTCTATGTTCTTTGAACTCTACTGCTAATATATAAAAGGTACTCTGTGGCAGGCTAATACATCTATAATAGTATTGTTATTTCAACCTTAAATATTTATGTATTCAATAAAAGAACTTGCGGCATTTACACAGAAAATCAATCAAATATGTAAAGTATTTTGATAAGCCCAGATCATAAGTAGGCCATGTATTTCGGATAATAATTTACTATCGTTAGCAAATTCTAAAATTATAAATAAAGTGAAGTTGCGCAACATGGCGAATTCGACTCAGCTGCTTCAATGAAAAATTTAGTATTTAAGATATCTCAATAAGTTTCGCTTCGAATCAAAATATTTTATCAAATTTTGCGATAATTTCTTAGTGATTCGGACATAAAGGAATGGTTCTTTTAGTGAGGTCGTGCTGCTGAACTGCGGACAAAGTGTGGAGGCAACTCCGTAGTTGAGTGTATTTAGTGTGGTGTGACGGCAAGAATCCATCAAGCTGGAGCGACTCCCGGAGTACCTGCGAGATACCGTCGACTGGTTCATGGGGTAAGTTTCACGCTCGATCCACCTAAACTATGCCGTTAAAAAGTACATTAAAAGTCCGCAGTGTTCAAACTTTTTTTAACCGTTGACGCCTTTTCTTTATATAAGAGGCTTGTTAAATAATCTGTCTTACTTACATATATATTTTAACCTACTTTATGCCAAAAATTCTGAATGCATAGCTGTGGCATTGGAGACCCAACTCCAATGTAAAAGCAACAGCTAAGCGGGGTGACTGACTAAACATTCCTTTCTATGGGAAGTGTTCGGCCTGCAGTGGAATTCTGAAAGCCAATGAATAGCTTTAGTTCATCATAAGTCTTCCACGGGTAGATTATCCCCTTAGTCCACGGTCATGGGTGCTGGCTAAATGCAGTTTAATAACTATGTAGTAAAGGTATATAGTTGATACAGATATTGGTTTATGAAGTATAAATTATACTAGCCACTTTAGTGATTTTCTGACCTTATATTATAATGAATATAATGTGTTGGGTATTCTAGCATTATGTGATTTCGCATGTAACAAAGTATAATTTTACAGCATAACCATCTATAATATTTAATGAAATTATCAAAACTCAACTTATAAAAATAAATTGGAAAAGTAAATTTCTATGCATCATCTATGTATATACTTTCTATAGGTATCTGTATCTATACTAATTTATAAAAATGAGATGGTGTGTTTCTGTGTGTTAGTCAATCACGCAAGAACTACTGGTCCGATTTACATGTAGCTAACTGCTCAATCTATAGACTACTTTTGATTTCAATATTTTTCGATATTTAAATATGGCGACTATTTTAGTGACATACCTACACCCTTTGATTGCAGACTTTACTCTTCATATTTACATTGTAAATAAAGAGAGAAAGTTAAGAATAGCAAATTTTGGATGGCATATATGAGGTTAATATATAATTTGCATCCGGAAGGTCCTTAGCACTTTTCATTTACCTCCAATAGTAAGCAACTAGAACCTTAACTTTTTATCTCATAGGGAAGCACAGGTACTTCAGGTAGTCTGTAATAAACTAGGAACATTCTTATGTATTGAAAGACTACTGTGTTTTAATTTTGCATAACAGGACATTTCATACTATGTAGAAATATGTCTCAACCCTCTACTTTTAACTGTTCTTGGTTATATTGTATTGATTCTAAAGTAATTGAGTTTATATATGAGTGCCTTTTAATTATGATTTTTGATTTAATAAATACACAATATATCTTTTACTGATGGAAATTTACATTATGGGACGATGATAATATCCATAAATGTTTATAATTACACTAATGTATAGTCTGATTCATAATCAGGTGTCCAAAAAGTAAACAAAGAAATGTCATTGCCAAAATACGATTATAGGTATGGTAGACCTTTTTTGAAAATAATTCTAAAGGCATTTTTATATATTTCCGCATTAATGATAGGCTTTGTTTGTTTTATAGATAAAAAGTAGACTTAGATGATAAAAGTTTATTATAATAAAAATAAAATCTATTCATTGAAAAAAAAATTGACTTTCTGATGAATCTGATTCAGTATCAGACTCAGTTACGTTAATGACGAATCTGATAGTGAAGGTTGGCCTTTAAGGGACCAGGTTGGGGTTCCATTTTCGTAGAAAATGTTGTAACAAATGGACTATAGTTATATATTTCATCTAATTGGACTATAGTATATATTTTGTTCTACATAGACTCAATGTCCATCACCTCCCTTTTACAGCCTATGTGGTATTTCATGAAATGTTGGGGTACAGACCCCAACATTTCAATCACTGAATTACAACATTGAAGATTTAAAATGACTAAACAAGTAATTTATACCCTTGTCTAATAATTAGCTAATTGAATTTTTTTCTCGAAGTTTCACTATGCATAATATTATGTATAATATTAAGTATATATGTGTAGGTATATACCTAGTTAATATTTAAAATCTTTAAAATGTACTTTTGTTATTGTAGCCTGCAAACGCTAAGTTCCTACAAATTTACAATCAGGTATGAAAAAACATAAGGTGCTTGGATTAGAATTAAAATAAAAAGAAAACAAATGTCTGTGCTATACTCTAGTAAGTTTAGTGTCAGAGAGCGTAAGATGTCTTGTCAATCATCCCGTGTTTGATATTTGACAGGCAATATTTATTTTGGTATGAGGGTGGAAATGTACTATAGATTTCACTCATCCTGGGGACACTAAAATTCCCTCAGTAACCTTACTATGCAGATAGAAAAACATTGGGATTTTGAAAAAAGGCATGGTTATTCAATAAAAACTTAAACATGTTCCAAGTGCTTTATTATATAATAACAATATTATATAGTGTTTTAAAACGTATCATTTCTGTGAAACAAGATTCTAACTTCCAAAAACGATAGGTCAGAAAAGCTAATGAAATTATTTTTTATTGTAGCATAAATGTGATTAAGTGGGATGGTTCCAGGAGAGTAATGCTCTTTGAGAGCAATATGTGTTTGTATTTCTTATTTTCTGGTATACTCTACAGCCCAAATAGGTTAAAAGAATTGTAATTAGTAATATTATTTAAGAAATTCAAGAAATATATACATAACAATTATATGACCTGTAGTAGCATTGATCTAAATTTTCATGAAACCCGGAGAATAACAAAATAAATATCAAGTGAAAGCTGGTAAACAGATTTTATACTTTTACCTTACTATTTCACTATGACTTGAATTCCCAAAAAGTATTAAACTAAATGAATCATTAATTATATAGAGTGTGACAGAAAAAAGAAAAACGAAAGCTACATAACGGACATTTATTGTAATCTACATACGTGTAACATAAATAATAGGTAACTGACTTAGGTTACTTTTATGATGTACACACCCGCTAGAAAATAGTTTTTTGATATGCCATCCCAAGTGGATTAAATTGTGGGTAATGTTTATATTGTCTAGAATGTCTATTAGTATTATGTATATAGTTGTGAGCAACAGCTAGAAATCATCATTAAATAAATAATAAAATGTAAGCTTATATACGTTTTAATATCCTACAGGTGGGGACAAATAATAAAAAACTCTGTCTCTCTCTCTCTCTTACACAGTCATATACATACATACACCCACACACAGTCTAGATCACTGATCTCAGCAAATACAATGCAAACACTCATACATATAATTTACTAAACACAATTTCTAAAAATATAATATAAACAAACCTAAATATTACTATTCATTTACTAAGTTTATTGTAATGTACTCCGAGGGGGGGGCGTAAATAGTAACGACGCAGTTCTGCCGTTTACGCACATTACAATATTGTAAATCTGTTTTGGTTGATAAATAAATCTTTTAAATCTTAAACCTTATAATTTATTTATTTTATTTTTATTTATTTAGTAAATTTATATTACAAAACACCTACCAAAATTACAGGACAGCCAAACCAAAATAATAGATAAAATACAACGCCATCAACCACATTGGAAGTAAAGCACCAAGTTTTTAATTCTACAACAATATCATAATGATAAAACTATGTGTTTTATATGTAACTGCACAATTCAACATTCACATATATTAAGTTTATATTTGTGAATGTTTAATTGTGCAGTTATTCATGCAAAGCCGTAATATTAATGTAAAAGTAATTGTACCTGATCTATTACTTATTTTTCCTTTTAGTTTAGTATTTTATTGGTGGAAGTGTTTGCATTTTCCGTTGGTGAGTTTGAATTGTTTTGAATTGAATCGCAATAAATTGGCGCGATATGTTTTTACCCGACTGCGTCAGAAGGAGGGTAATGTTTTTCGAGCATATGTATGTATGTTTGATTGTATGTATGTATGTCCTTTTCTTTGGCACGCTACAGCCCAAACGGCTTGACGGCATGACATACCATTACAATTGTCTCAGTTTGGAAAGTGACATATGTTTTATTTTTTATTTTTTGTAGCGCGTGCACAAAGAAATGGGCATAGATACAAACAAATATTCTTACATAAATACATACGCACGAAAAACATTACCCTCCTGGCTCTTTCTGATGTAGTCGGGTAATACCTACCTATCTTTTAATTTAGAATTGTTTTATCCCTGTTATATTTTTCAATTCAATTCAAATCCAAACATCGTTAGACAAGATGTCCACGAATTTCTCATTAACCGTTTGGCAGGATGACGTAGAGAGGTTTGTTTATGTTGACTCTTACAATTATTTTAGTATCATGTAATGTATAGCAAGTTAGGCGCGCAGGCTACATGGTCGCGTGGTTCATTTGTAACATAGGTAATTGACTATTAGTGAAGCTCTATGAGCGATAATGTAATATATACAAATAGAAATATTGTGCAGCTATATTATGATTATAGATCAGATTCTGATCTCATCTCCATAGATAGATAGAAGATTAGAAACTATGTTGGAATTGTAAATATTTACAATAATTTGTATACAGATGACCAAACCTGTGGATTGACAAATGCATGCGTTGCGAGAGTGTTATGTAAGAATACCTCTCTCTTCTACGTACTCTGTTTCTCCACGTACTAGGGGTGAAAAATAAGAATGAGCATAGTGATTTCGTACTAAGTTAGTAAACACGATTCCACCGTGTCGGTGAGGCGCGCACGGTGTAGTGGCGGCGACGTGTTGTTCCGCGAGGCTCGCGTGCGCTCCTCCGGCGGCTCAGGTGCGATAAGGCGTGATGTCAGCGCGGCGCCGCCGCCGCCGCCGTCAGTCGCCCGCGGCGCGCACCCGCGAGCGCCGTTTTTTCGCGACGCGCACCTTCCAGCGCCCGCGCCCTCGGCTACCGTCCCCCGCCGCGCGCTGCTCCCCATGAGCGGCGCCGGCGACGATGCCACTCCGCGCCGCTGGCCCGTGGGCATCCTCCGCCGCAGCGGCGCGCGAGCGGCGCGCCGCGTGCTGCACGTCAAGTACCGCAGCGTGCCGCCTTCGCCCGGCCCCGCCGTCACCGCTCTACCCCTCGACATCGACGATACCGTCTCCTGTTTCTGCAGGTGGGCTCATGCAAAACGCCCGAATCTCTTTCGTTTGGTTTCTCAATAATAGACATACATGTGAGTTAGAACGAAGTTAGGAAGAGCGCCATTGGTGGGCAAGAGTCTGACGGTGAATTGCATCGACCTAGTTCCGGCGCGGTGATGTTGAAACCGAGCCTGCGCTGACACGCGCTCGGCGCTCTTATCGCGCTATCACGCGTTATCACCTGCTTCCACCTGTGGCACGTCATAATACTCGAACTGTTTTATTTTCCTTTAATAGAATAATAAACACTTCTATTTTCTGCTGCTAACACAAACATAGCCCAAAAGTTCCGTTAAAGATAAAATATATAGCCTCATCGTTTAGTCTTTAGTTTGTGATTTCCATGTAAAAGCCAGAAAAAAACATAAACTCAGGAAAAACGTTTAATAACTTATATTGGATACTATCTCAATATGACCTCTGTTTCGTTAAAGCCAAAAATGTACGCTCACAAGTAGGTGGTATAGAGTATGTAAGTATTGTAAAGAAATCTAGTATACAAATAGATATTAATGACTTTCAATATCATTTATTTCTCAGAAAATTAAATCAATTAAACGTCATTAAACTAAATACCAGTAATACAAATACATATAATAATACAAATCTTTAATAAGTAGGATTCTCGCGGGCCACGTGCAGTCCACGGCGTTCTCCTTGCGAACCTTCCTAGCGGCCCGCTGTATTTTCATCTACGAAATAGATTTTATCAATTTGGGGATAATTTATGCTGGAGTACCTTTTTTTACTGACAAGGGGGTGCGGGCAATGTTGTCTAAACCTTGAACAGTCTTGAAACTTGTTTCATATGAATCTTTCGGCGTATCATTAATTCATTCAATGCCAAACATGCTGTTTTAGGCGTTAGTATTTATATATGCGTACACGAGTGTTATTATTATAATATAACGATCGATTACAAAGAAAACCATACGAACAATATTTTATGTACCGTGAATAAATGTGTTCATTACAATATTTTTAGATTTTATACTTGTCATCATTATTATAAAATAATATTATGTAGTTGTAATGCCGATTCATTATAATAGATCTTTACCTATGTAATTGTCGTTTTTCATTAAATTAATGAAGCGTTTTTTTTTCTGCTGCTTTGATGCAAACGAAAGCTGCTGCTAATTCAGCCGTAGATTAAGTATCATCAGCTTCTACAATCGCCTTTAAATTGTCATTGTCGGCCAAAGTTTTCGGACGACCACGGGATTCATTTTTCAGGTCAGAATTTCCAGAACGGAAGCGGGCAAACCAATAACAGGTGGTGCGTTCGTTTGTAGTTTTTGCTCAGTAAACGTCGTTGATGTTGCGTGCCGCTTGAGCCGCTTTGTTGCCACGACGGTACTCATACTCCATAATTACTCGATTTTTTAACGTATCTGTTATGACGAAAAATGTTCGAAATTCGAATGCGATGAAAACAAAACACTAACTATTAAACAACTCTCGATTTTTTAAAAAAGAATTCCATGTTTTAAAATTAAATTAAAAAATATATTTTCATTTGAAAAAGCCAGTACGGCAGGACGGCAATTTTATAAGTAAGGACCTAATATATTATACATTTTCTGGCATGTCGCAGATGTCATGCTGTGGACCACTGTGGGGATAATATGGGCAAACCTTTCAGGTAGCTACAGCAGCACACATACTGAATGAACAAATAAACAACGTACACGAGTTTTGGAAGGAAGCACCGCCACATGAGGCGGTGCAATTTCAAGTGAATGGATTCTTACGTTTCGTTTAAAGTATGTGGTTGACAGCTCACAATAGAAAGCTATTTTCTTAGTGATTAGAAGCAGAAACGCACCTCTGTAATTAATTGCAAAAATATAACCTTTGTTCTATAAGTACGAAGTTGATCACTTTCCAAAACTGTTGGACTATCCAATATTCCAAAGTTTGCTACTTCATTGTAATAAAAAATACATAAAATAATTTCGTTGACCGCGCTGATGACTTGTTTGCATTAACTTTATATTGATTAATATTCGTATTTAGCAAGGTCTTGAATTCGTAAGGCCGCGGCCGTACAGATAAAGCGATGGCGACGCGAAAAAATCGTCTAATAATTTTCTTCAGTGTGGACATTCAGGTTATTTCTAGTACATTTAAAAATTTCTCATGATATAATCAAATAACTCTTTAACAGTGTGGGTGTGTACGCATTATGAATAAACTATTTTCTTTCTTTCTTTCTTTCTTGCTTCTAACTAATTTTCATCCAGCGTTTCGTCATTGCGACAACCTCTATGTGTTTACATGAGTTTGTGTTCACTTAATTCCCGTGGCCCTTCCCGTTCGGTCGCGCCCTAACGATCGTCCGTAGTCGATGTACCCAAAGGTTCGTCTCGAGGCGAAGTGCCTGACTAACTCGTGACTTCATTATAGCATTTATAAGATTACAATTTTTAGGCTAGGAGAAGTAATATTAAAATAAAAGTATGTTCTTAATATAGATTCTTGATATACTATACAAATATTTGTAATATACCGGTACTAACACTGGCGAGGCATACTCAACTAAGTCTTTGTGTTGCTTTTGCATGCCTTTTATGGAGCCGTGCCCGATGTTTGGACATAAACATGGAATGAAATGACATGGAGTTTATTTTTTCTTTCTTTTTTGAATGAAGTAGCAAACGAGTAAGCAGTCCACCTGCTGGTGAGTGGTTACTGCCGCCCATAGACATCTGTAAGCAACTTCATATAGAACAGGGGTTTTATCTGAAGTCTATCACAGATGCGTTGCTACTCTCGAGGACTAAGATGGTCAACTCACATATAAGTGAGCCGTCAACCACACCATTCCTCCGAAATGCAAGAACTGCTTCACACTAGGAATAGGTATGAGTGTGAGTTTTGTTTATGAACTGTTTACGAGTATGTGTTGATAAAAGGGGAGACAACTGGCGGCAGGCGGGTGAAAACTAATAATATACCTAATTATATTTATGTATATCTTCTAACACTCTGCGTCTGTTTGTTGCAGGTGAGTCGCATGCTCGCTCGCCGCGCCCTGTAAGTTGTGATATTATCCAGTTCACTAATATTTGCTTGCATTTCGAATACCCCACACGCTTACGTGCACGCTTTCCTGCACGCCCCTCAAATCTAAGAACAACACAGAAGGCTCACATTAGCCAAGAAGCATTTGTCAGTTGAGGTCGTCAATATTTAATATTATTTATTAGTAGTCTAGTATTGGCCATGGGAGCTTTTTCATATAAGCCCTTATTATCAACCCCTATTTAACCCCACGTAAAAAAAACTTTAATGTGCATGTATCTGCCATGGTATTGGAGCTTCTGTAGAAGAGCATGTACCGATTTATTTTTGAACGAGCGCCAAAACGGATCCACAGAGACCTCTCTGGCGTGCACTTCAGTACCCGGTGTCACTTAGGGAACTCCGCACTCTTGCACCAAAATAAAACTACAAAGTACCGAAAAGCTCAAACGTTTATTTTACTTTCCCTTTATAGACGGCTACGATGCTTTGTTAGCGCGTTTTAGAATACACCCAACAAAATGGTATTGCAAGTGACATCTAGTGATGAATTGCTGTTGCTTATTGTGTTGTAAACATTTATCAATGTACAACGGTTGTAGCATGAAGACAATGCCGTACTGTGTCACAGTGTGACAGTGCCATACATGCAGTCGTCCTTCCGGGGCTCACTTGGCTAGGCGGCTCGAGCTTCCGCTCTTACCACCCACAACCGCGAAAACCCCTTTTAGTCGCCTCTTACGACAGGCATGGATTATCGTAGCCCTATTCTGGTCCCGGAACTACAGAAGGACATGAATGAAGTTTTTAAAAGTTTAACAAAATTACCTTCATGGGTTTTTTACCCGACTGCGTCAGAATGAGGGTAATTTTTTTTCGAGCGTATGTATGTTTGTTTGTATGTATGTCCATTTCTTTGGCACGCGCTACAGCCCAAATGGCTTGACGGATTGTGACATATGACATATTAGAATCGTCTCAGTTTGCAGAGTAACATAGGCTATACAATTTTAAAAAATTGCGCCTACAAATAGGGGAATAAGAGGGAGGAGGGACGATTTTTTTTATCGCGGCAATATGGATATATGAGAATTAAATGAAAGCTAGTAGATAGGCCATTCTGAAAACATATACATATATTTTAACACTTTTACTTAACTATTTTCAGAAAAAAAAACTGTTAAACTAAAACTCAACATCAATTAATCACTATAAACAAAAAAAGTTTAAAGCAGTCGGGTTGTTTGTTCTTAATTGTATGTTACTAATTTTGCTAAGCCTGTCTGTCAACAATGTTTTCTCTGTAAATATAGTTTTCCTTTGTGTAGTGTTTGCAATACTAAAATTTACGTATAATTCTAACATCAAAAATATATCAATCAATAAATATTTTCTGTATGTAATCATATGTTTCATCACTGGCCGCTGTAACTAACATATGACATAATGGCGGGCGACGAAGCTAAATGCTCTTTTAATATTTGTAACCGACTTCAAAAAGGAGGAGGTTCTCAATTCGTCTGTATTTTGTTATGTTTGATACATTGAAAGTTGTGGATAGAGTAAACCGATTGTGACATTTTTGTATTTGAAAGCTGTTGCTTCCCGTTTGGTAAAATTTTAATTTGGGTCTTTTCTGACAAGGGCATCCATGAGAGAAACGTAAAGTTTCAAATTTGCATAAAGGATGTGCGCGACAAATGGAGAAATAAATCAGCTTCTTCCAATCCGATTCTCATGAAACTTGAAATAAAGGTATCTACGATGACATAATTTAATGACAAATATGACCTTCTACTCCTCGACCCTAATGATGTAGGGGTACTGCTAGCCAAAGCCATAGATGTTAGCAATTTGGTGTAATTTTGCAACAGTACAAAAATTTCTTGTTCACACTTTTTTCTTGATTAGCGTAGCGAAAAAATCTAAGTCTATGAATACAGTTTGTTTATATTTGAAAGGTTACAAACTTATAAAAATAAATTATATCGCGCCACCTCAGAAAAGGAAAAAAACAAGATTTGGAGAGCAAGCTCGTACGAGATAAGAGCACGAAGCGTTATGGCGTTATGAAACGATTATTAAAATAGCACGGTAGAAAATTTCTGAATTGTGAAGATATTATCTCTGTCCCGCCGCTCTACCAATATGCATCATAACACGCTGACTTAAGTTTAACCTTGACGTGCCGTCATCGTTAGTTACCACTTGTAAATAAGTATTAGTTTTCCGCTAATAATAATACCTGGGCGCGACTAATGTTTGTCCTATTTGTGTTTGTGATAATTGGTGGAATATGTTACCATATTTTCCTATACATGTTTATGTTGTAACAGTGTAAAACGTATGTAATGTGGTGCGGCAACGGACGGAGCGTCCGCCCGCGCGTTCGGCGAGCCTTGACTCTGCACTGCGCCACTTGAACTCGCCGCCTTCTGCTTCGCGTTTATGATCGCTGTCTCTATAATATTTTTAATAAATCAAACGACATATACATTTATCACACACATACCTCAATGTACTAGCTTATGTCATCGTGTCATCGCCTATATTCTAAACGCCTTCTAACAACTTGTACAAACGATGGAACATAATGATGTCACTCTACCTGCACAAGGCAGGCAACTTTAATACCAACACTAAATATTTAGATAAATTGTAAATTATAAGTGTAAATATTGGCTAGAGAACCAGGATTCGAATCCGCCCATCCAATATATGAGAAATGTAATTTATAAGCTCTTTAATTTAGCCCAGTGCGGCGTTGAATACCATCACTCCTGTTCTGTCCGTGGATGTTGTACGAACTACTACGACTAATGCATAAGGGGCCATCCATAAATTTGACCCTTCCCCCATCCTTGTCACAAATATGAACATTTGCGACACGTCCCCCCTCCCTTGTGTGAAAGTTAGTCAAGAAAAATTTAAAATTAGAACAGCAGTTCCGAAATTATATTTACTTACATTTACATATTATATTATAAAAATAATATAATTATTATTGTAGTTTTACACAGATATTTTAAAATGTGACGACACATAATTTAGCTCCACTCCCTCTTCATCGGTTGATGGTCACACTTCGGATGATGATTGATGGATGCCTTAACTAAAAATCTACTACGGTCACTCCTCAGTTCCTCGCGCTAAGCGCGGTAACTGTTATGAAAACCCGCATTAAACAGGCCTATCCTGCAATGAACTTCAAAGAGCTTATGGAGGATTAGGCTATTAGTTGAGATCGATCGCAGTAGTCGTCCAAATTTCTTTTATCTCGATTCTATTTCTAACATTATTTTCGTATCGCACATGTTCAGTGTTATCTAACAAACTCGAAAATCGCGAAATGGCCCTGTGACGTTAATGATATTCCCCAAATAGAGTCAGCTGTGCCGCTCGGCCTTGACCCTCTGCGGGAGACTGGCGCGAATGCTTCATTGACCGAGAGGGCGCGCCGCAGCATTCTCGCTCCCCAACCCCCTATGGCCGTGACTTCCCTCCTCATTATTGTATTTCCGATTAAATTGTACGTTTATTCCTATATATACCTACGTAACTTATATTTCTTATTTTAATATATTCCTTAATTGCACAACTAGTTTTTCCCTTTTCAATTTAAGCACTTGGCTTTTTTGCTTTATGATATATTTTCTGATTTTCTGATTTTAATAGTCTATAAACTAGATTTCATTTGTAGGTATCCATATTGTACTGAATTTAAAAAAAATCTATCTTAACATACATCGGCACCCGGTCGGACGTAATTTCTTCTTATTTTTTGAAATTATAATTTGTCTGTAATTTAAAATTCTGATAACGGTGATTTTGTAAAACTATTACTTCTACTACCCTGATCTCTTCGCCCGCCGACTACACCCGCAATTATTGGTTTCTACTACTTATTTGCATTTGCGTCGATAAATTAATTTACATATGTAGTAGTCCGTCAAGCAAGGCGACAAAAACAATAGCAAGCTAGTAACATAGTTAAAACATTAAAACAAAAAATCCGACTG
>DWNE01005010.1:0-14473 GCA_018249875.1 Cecropterus toxeus | reverse complement strand
TATTCACACTATTATTAATTTATATTCATTGAAATTTTTAACACTATTTTCTTAATTTAAATTCATTTAAATTTATTGTCAGACAATGTTTTTGCATACGACATCACAATACAAACCGTTAAAATATCAGTGTTTCTCTACTATATTATGTATTTATTATATAAACCTTCATCTCAAACCGCACATAAAGCTTCCTTTTGAATCACCTTATCTATTAAAAAACCGCATCTAAATATATTGCGTAGTTTTAAAGATCTAAGCATATGTACATAGGGACAGACAGCGGGAAGCGACATTGTTTTATATTATTTAGCGACCAGCTTATTTCGCGTCTTTGCCCTCTTCGGTTACGTTTACCACGGTAATATTTGTAATTTTAGTAATATTTTGATTGAAAAAGAAATAGTTTTTCATAGCCACTGTTATGTAGCATGTAACTTTTGTATCGTATATTTTGTTTTATTTTGAGTTATGGCATTCACTAGTACGTATATGTATGTTTTTCTGTTAACAGAATATAAGCAAATTACATCTGCAATTAAAAAGGATTTAGGCCCACGAACAAAGGATATGTCATTTGTTTATATTTCTCAACAAACGTCTCTACGATACTTAGTATCCAGTATTTTTGTTATCGCGGTCCCACCATAAAAATCGAGGGACTGCATAAGACCATAAAAATCCGCAGTAAACGAGCCATTTTAACGGCCACAACTATTTATAATCTATAATTAATCTTGGTAGGAATCTGCATTCGTAATGTGTCATAAAAACCACGAGGTGAGACAAGGCTGCGATCCTTGCCCACGCTAGCCCATTGCACCACACCCACGAAACCACCGACCAAACAAACAGACCTTTTAAGCTACGAAATATCTACCTTATTGTAAGTAATTGAGGATTCGTGAAGCGTCAACTTAAGATGGTTAAGTTAAGAAACGACAAATTTACGCAAACAGCTCGTTGTCCCCAATTCCACCTTTAACTCTACGTAATAAGGCGTTGTTTTATGAAGGGTGGTTTTGTAGATAATGTAAACTAAGACGAACAGACACCATTCACGTCCTGTCGGAGTGGAGAACATAAACATTGCGTTAAATAAATCATCGGAGACACGTTTTGTGACTGCGTTTTTAGCTTTCGATTTTTGTATTTGTTTTTTGTTCGGCTTCTTGTTTCGACGCTGGGTGTGTGTTCGTGATCGAGCGGGTTGTTCCAATGAAGAAAACTAATAGTATTCAATATTTAAAGTCTTGTTATACCTAAGAACCTATTTATTGATCGCTTGATGTTTTTAAATACGTTCTGTATTTAAAAAATCTCATACTTGTGTGGCGTCTAGCAATCCCCACGGCCAACGTGGTAACTATGGTCTAAGCTCTTTTCATTATGAGAGACGTTCCCTCGGATACTCAATTACGGGACAGTTATAAGTTAATAATGTATCTAATGTCTATCTTAGATTAAAACCATCGATTTTTAGAAGTAACAATACCACACCGAAATAATTTTGCAACAGCAAGTTCTAATTAGAAAGATAAAATTAGGCAGACCCTACGGTGGAGGATAACATCGTGAGGAAATCTACACACCTGAGAGTTCTCTAAAAAATAGCTCTCAAACGTTTGAAATCTGATTTCAAAATACTTATAAGTACTAAAAATGTAGGTATTCTTAAAATAAAAACATTTTTGCGAGAATTCGATATATAATCGCGAATTGCGACGGGCTGTCAAAAAGACAGTTTATTTTGCATTTCGCGGAGAATGGAGCGCCTCGGAGTGTCCCCTGGATGCCGCACGATATCCACGACCATGCGAGCACTAAATCTCAGAGGACAATATTCTAGACGTAGTATTTTGCACTATAAAAACTTTGTCTTAGCGAAGTTAAAGCGTAGTGAGTGACTGATAAGGAATTTCCTCATTGATTGCCATCGTATGGCAAGAAGATTGACAGTCTATATATCCATTACATATGTATTCTTGACAAAATTGCTACTTCTTAAAAATATTTCGTCTCCTTACACTTAGAAACGCATTTTAAAATAACCCCATCGTAAACATATACATGAAAGATATTTTAATCGATAGATCATAATGTACTCCATATCCAAAATTCAAAAGGATTATGACTAGTGAGTCACTCAATGACTACTCATCACAGAACCTAAACTACTGAACCTGGACTGGTTTTAATCATCCGCTAAGAAACATTTTTTGATAATGTTAGTAAATTGCCTAATGGGTCTAAATTTTGGGTGAATGTTTATATTATTTTGTAAAAAATTTGTGCTCGAACGTTGCGTTTATATATGGACACGTATCTATCGCGACAAGTACCAGTATGTTCAACAGACCACAGAACACCGCTTGCCATACGGCACCAATTTTTTGTACACGCAATTCTCGGTTCGCTTTTTTCGATTTTAGAGTTCCGTGTATGAGATCCTAGTTTTAAATAATTGTAACATGTCTTGTCAAAATATGCCAAAAAACAATATACGTAGACACAAATAAAGTCAATTCCACGGTTATAAAATATACTTACGATCCAAGAAATAAGATTGCATAAACGTTGTTTAAAATTACCTAAAAATATATTTTTATACGTAAAAAATACGTAGGTACAAACATTTACGTTACTGCAGAGGTAACATAAATTAATATTGTCTCACATTTGACATCTATAGAAACAGAACACAAATAATACGCCCGGCTCGCGCTTGACTCTTTTTTCTTTTTCTCACGACAACACTATCTTTTTGGCGCGCCAGCACACGAGCGGCAAAATGGCCGCCGTTAGATGGAGACACTCGATAGTGCATGCAAAACCGGATTGATAGCGCTGCGTAGTGTGCCCGGTGACATTTATTACCAGCCCTACGAAATTACGAGCACCACTACTTGCAAAACTTCGCCTCCAAACTTATTTTATTGGCAGCACTCCAGAAACGAAGCGCCGTCTACGCACCCGATATCAATTCATTCGCCTCAGCTAAAAAACATCATAATTTTTCCCCTAATGGCATATGTCCCTGACGAGGCGTTCCCAAATCGTTTTATGCAAAATATGCTTTAAACATGTCCTGCGCGATTGTTGCGAATAAAATTTAAATAAAACTCCTGAACTCTCGGACTCGTATGAGTCAATTTGATAGAAAATATTACTGAATTTTATGGCTTCCCAGTATATACGCTTTAAATAATCCAGCTTACTGGTTTTTTGGCGCCAGCATGGATGTTTATTATCAGTACATAAAATTAAAAATGGGTTAGGTCTACATTTCTAGTAGATAAAACATAAATTATGAAGCTAGCCGGTAGTTATCTAATCTGTATTCCATAGAACAAAGAGTAGAGAAGCACTTGATGCTCTATTGTTTCGCAAAAGCCACTAAAACGTGAAAAAGAAAGTTTTGACAGCTTCATCCGAGCGGTAAATAACAATGGAGAATTAAACAAAGCGCGCGAATCGAAGAGTTGTTTGAACGGAACGGGGCGCTAGCGAAAAAGTTAGATTATTGTTAACGCATCGGCTGTTGTGTAAACATCCGTCCCGTGAATCGGAACGCATTCGTGGGATTCCATATTGTCGTTTTTTTTCGGTTGTTTTAGCGGGAAAGTTAGTGTCGCCAACTTTTGAGCCGCAGCGCGAGACAATCAGCGCTTTTTAATGGGGATTTGCATGCAAAAATAAACGATGCATTGGGATTGTTTATGTAACCGGAAACAATATGACGCATTTTGAAAAAATGTGAACTAATTCATCAAAAGCATTTCCATTTGCAATTAGTTGGTACAGTATAACGTAACTATGTTATTTTAAATCTAGTGTCAAATATAAACACAACGCAAAGTTATTCAGTTCTTGTTTTCAAGCATCATATTAGACAATTGCAGTCTACCTGATGGTAAGTGGCTGCAGCCGCCTATGGACATACGTAATCAAACCCAGAAAGTCAAAAATTACCTACCTCAGATTAAGACTAAGTTAAAATGCATCAGATAAGTATAGACAAATTTAATACACCCTTATAACAGAAATATGACAGCGCTTAATACTGCCGTTATTAGGCATGCCTAAATAGATGTGGCAGTGGACCCTCGCAAGTGAAGCCTCAAACGGTTCAACCACCGTCAAAATGTGTATAAAGTAAACTGTAAAAAGACAGAGTTCTACTACATAAAAAATAATGTAATCTTATGATTACATCAAAAGCAAAGCAAAAAGACTCCTGCCATGTTATCATGGCAGGAGTCTTTTTGCTTTATCTTCTAGGTACTAATCTTCGTGTTTGATTAAATTCAATTCGAACCTATTAAATATTTAATCAGACAATTGAACGCCAATGGACTGTCCCACGGAATTTGACGGAGCTGGCGTTCTTAGGAAAGATTTATGAGCAGTGACAAAGTCAATTTTACGGGCCGACGGGAGATAGGGCACGGCCGACGCCTGCGCCTTTATGGAATTTGCCATGGGCTTTTAACTCAAATTGTCCTTGCGTAAACATTTACCTGCCAATTGTGATAAATCGCTTCCGCCCAAGATAACAGCTCTAACAATTCGATTCTGAGTAGATTGTAATGTGTTCGGACGGCTAAGCGGCTGAAGCAGATTTTTTGCAGATTTTACCGTTTTGCAAGTTTAGACATTGTTGTGAGCCAGAATTCACTTTGTATTCTATCTTCTTTATATGTTGTTATAAATAGTCAATAAGAGAATCAAAAATTAAAGGCTCAGTCATTAGAAACACATGTTATGGGCTTATGTCTTCAACCCTTGTCACTCAGTGAAAAGGCCTTTAGGGATAGATACCGATGGGTTGGTAATTAATCTACCCACTTTTATTACATTCAAATACCTACTATTAAAGTATTGCTTGCTTTAAACTCTAGATATAACGTTCAGAAGTATTACTCCCACTTTATAGATAAACAAAACGCTGTCATCAGTTTTTATGCGGATTCCTATATATCAGAATACAACTCGATTTATGGTCCATTGGAAAAACGCAAATACACCCGGGAGAATACTAAACGCACCGTTCGAACATCTTACACATTCCGCCCACGGATCATTACATGTTCGCCGATATCCACCGCATCCGTGAGCTAAATATGATATTCGGCCCACTCCTTAATACGAACACGTGAAACGTATCTCCCTCTATTAGTAATTAATATGTCACCGACGAACTGCCCCTCTCGGAAAAGAGACGGTTCAAGGAAACGCTGCCACAGAACTAATATTATCACGACAAATATCTCACGTCCTCGCTACCGATTCCACGAATTTCGCTTTTTATTTTTTTTTCGCGTCTCGTCACCAACACCCCGTCACACCGTTTCACCATTTTTCATCTTTCATCCGTACGATATCCAGTTACGAAACGCACCTGTCGAGGCGAGCGCGATGGCTGGAGGATGATAAATGCGAGGTCGCTTTTGGCGTTTCTAAGTGCAGTTTTGTCAGTTCGCTCGCGGAGCGGTGTTCCCCATCAATCTCGGCGGTAATGAGGAGATGTGCCGTTGATAGTGACGGCCGACCCGCGGCGCCTGACGCGAGGCGTGGCGGCCTAACGAGCCGTGTCCCTCGCCTTAAAAAAATAAAACCGCTCGCGCGTCTCACTCGAGATACCCCGCGATACTCCGCGTTCGTTCCAATTACGGAATCCGGAGCGCACGAATGAACCCTAATCGATTGTATCTGTCACGAACTGCGACTGCGACGCGTCTGCTCTAAACGAAATCAATACGACACAATAAATAAACTTAATTAGTGAGCCCGCAACGGAATCGTACGCAAATAAGGCAATTGTCGAAGAATTCGGTTCGGTTTTAATTCACCGATAAATAACCATCGCGTTAATTAAGTCGTCTAGTTGAGCCACGACCGAAACACTCGATCATAAAAGCCGAAACCTCTCAATCATGTTCCGATGCAGGGCCGGTAGTGATAGCGGGCGGCGCCATTATTTTACTTTTGACAGCTAGGTGCTCGAAGCAGGCGAGCGTAGGTGGTCCCCTATCTCGGACACTCGGTCCCCACTTCCTAAGTCAACATTTCTCGCTGTGCTTTTGTGTTAGTACACTATTGTCCGTATAAGAAACGGAATAGAGTCGGACCTCCGGCGCGCTACCGCCGCCGGAGCTTCAATAAAACTCTACGGATTCATCTCGCTCGCTTTTGAATTAAAAAGATCGTAAAACGCGTCAATAAAGTTTTGTTTTGCGAAGATTAGCCTGGCGTTTCCAGGAAATTTAATTTTACGATGACATTATCATATTTGAATGTGGCGGACGATTAAAAAATATCTCACATGTCGTCACCGGCCGCCGACAGAGTGCCGTTTACACAATCGACGTATAAAAATATTGTTAGCATAATAAAAGCACTTTGCGCCAAATTTAAATTTATATGTTTTATTTCGGAATCGAAAATGGCCGACCTACGCATATTGTTTCGGATTTTCCTTTTTATCGCTCTTCTTTATGGCGTTATAAAATTTTGTTTCACTCCTTAGGTACTACCAATGTCAGTTATTCCAGGCTATGAACCCTTAATAATGTATTTTACATGGATGATAATATACGAATTTATTTTGTTCAGGTTAAAAATTAAAAACGTAAATAGTTAAGTAAGAGATTATAAAATTTATTCCCAAATTAGGTTTATGGACAAAAAATCTTTTGGTGTCTAACTTGTACAGGTAAAGAACTGAGAATTTGAAAAACGGTCATACATATATCATAACATGTAATAAAAACAACCACATAACTGGACAAAATAAACTAATTTTGGCACAACGTACATACACTTAAATTTAATTGATATAATTATTTATAACGTAATACATAAAATAAAGTTTATTTACAGTTCTTCATTATGACATAAACACAATAAATATAATATGAATGTTTAAATAATTCATTTTTATCGCCCACGCTCCGCATATTTTTAATTCTGACGGCGACATTCAAACATTTTAAATATTTATGCTTATAAGCAAAGCATAAATAATTAAATTACACACATATGTTAATTTTTATGGCTAGCTCCAATGTATTTACGGCATCTAAATAAATTAATAATGATTCGAAGTAATACTTAGTTAAGACTGTAAAGTTACTACGCGTTAGAGAATAGTTAATAAAAGATTTACAATTATAATTATTGTAAATCTTAAAATAATGTTTAAACCAATATCAAAGATCGGATATGATATCGGTAAATATTATTTGGTTAGGAAGTAAAAGTTTTACCGGTTCTAAAATTTAACAATAGAAATTAGTTAAAGTAGTTGGGTAAACCAAAGTAATCATTATTACTTTTCTTACTACATGCGTTAAACATATGTCTCATAGAAACAGGAGTCGCAATGAAAAACTAATATAAATTACAACAGCGCAGTAGTGGAGTCCTCATACCTAGTATAAGTTTCAGTCTCACATGTTAAGAATCCGAAGTAGAATCCCGGGCTCGCACATGTTCTTTTTAGAAGCTATGTGATGCTATTAATCGGTCAAAGTAATCGCAAGGAAATCAACTTGCCTGATAGTTCTGTTTCGTTGTAAAAAAACGTGGTCTTAAAATTTTACAGCGAAAACAAAAAAACTTTACCAATAAAAAGACTAGTTCCAGAAAAATCGATAGAAAGTTCTACGAAATTACCTAGAATCTTCTCGTTCTGGAAGGAAATTTATACCCAGCAATGTTAATTAAAATTACTTTGAACTTGATTAAAAAACTGTCCTTACAACATCGAGTTTAGGTAAATTGTGCACAAGCACAACACTAGTTGCATGCTAAACCAACGTCTTAGACATGTCCAAATAAATTAGACGCCGAATCGATTTACCACTGCACGTACACACCAGTCGATTGCATACTAATCGATGGCAGGCCTCTGAATTATTCAATCGAGTACGATCCTGACCGTTTAAGGTAGAGCCGTGGGTAATCTGTTACATTTTTTAACCATTTGTCAGTTTATCTGTATCAATCAATGGTACTCTGAATATCTTTAAGATTAATGTAATCTCATCGTCATTTTAATGTGGAATATCCTAATCAAGTCCATCATTGCCAAGATAATAATAAAGGGAAATTATCATTATTTTGTTATAAAATTAGAGTTATTCAATTAATTATAGCATGTATATTTTCACCGATGAGTCGCTCTTAGGATCCCGGAGCTTCCCTATATGCGTAGTGCGACCACCTAAAGTTTTAGCGTTTAAAATCTCATGTAAATCATTTTTTCCATAAAAAGGTTGGGTATCTTTTTAAGAAGAACGCAGAGAAAAACTCAAATTGGCCTATAACCGGTTGTAAATTCCCAACCATCAGTAATTGGAATGAAAATTCGGAATATTGATGAAAATGAAACACCAATGTTTATGAATCTTAGAATCTAAAAAGTCCTGTTACTCTGGTGGGATCTGTCTATCCACGTATCAGTAGGTAATCGTATTCACATGCAGGGCCCGTGTACAGTACTGCACAGACATTCGTTACGCGAAAGTGAATGGTTTGCCCGATGAGATAATAACTGACTCTTGAGTCACTGCTAGAATAAACGCTCACTTTTAATGGAATATTTATGTTTTGGTTATTTTAGGCATGATTATCGGTGGTTACTAATAAAACAAGGAGTCCTACCTAAAATCAAACTCCCAAGGACAAAGGGTACGAACGGAATCTCCGCTGTCCGTTTGTCCGCCTGTGCGTCTGTCACTTTGTCCGTCACTAGGCTGTATCTCATGAACCGTAATAGCTAAGGAGTTGAAATTTCATAGATGATGATGAAATAGCTGTTGCCGCTATAACAACAAATACTAAAATCAGAATAAAATAAACACAACAACCTGATCTTTGCCATCTTGTATAGATAATGATAGTAGATAATAGATATTAGATAGTACGGAACTCTTTGTGCGCGAGTTCGACTCTCAGTTAGCGCGTTTGTATCCCAACAGGGTAAGTAATATATTTTTTTCTAAATGAATTTAAAATAATCTATTAAGAACAAAATGTTTCACAGACAGAGCATAAAAAGTTCGTAACCATTAGAGTATAATATAAAGTTATAACCTTTAGAAGTGCCAATGCAAAATAAAGTTCGAATCAATTGAATTAACATTAATATAACATAAAGAATTATTGTCGTATAAAGATCAGTTCTTTGACTCCCAACTGCCGTTTACAAATAGAAATACCTAATTCATGCCTCGTTCTGCAGTAATCGTAAAATATAACCGTTCGAAGGATTCTTAGGGCTGTCTAACTATATTCAAGGCATTTTAATTTCTTTACTTTTGAAATTTCGAAATCGAAGTAACGATGAAATTGCGGGAATAAATCGTTGACAAACTTTCCCTGTAACATATTCAATTTTGAATTGAAATACAAGTTAAAATTGATTTAATCAATATCAAGCTTAGCCTAACTATATAAACAAAAAAAAAGATTTTAAAGCTTTGGAAATAAAACCACCAGACACTTCGATTTTCTTTATTTGTGTAGATAGATAGGTGCGACCCTGTTAAATAATACTAATTTTATATTTACCGCAATAATCACAAATTTATCGCTCGTCTGACGGTCGCCTTCCCGCGCGTGATCCGATACTAACGTAAATAATTCATGACTTCATTTAAATTTGTATCTATTTGTCCATTATAAATTATGCCATATTTATCCCTTCCATATCGCTTATAAATTGCATAGACATCGCCTTATACGAGTAACATCAATATTAGTTTTACGGCCGCCTCTAACACCAAAATGAAAATCGACTATAAAATGCTAATTTGAGTTAGATATTAAATTTATACGCCAGTGTTGATTTTGGAAACGTGGGACAAGCGGTCGAATGTACGATTTAACATTAAATACTAAAATATTTGAAGCTTATTTTGACACAGTAGGATTTTCTCCTGTGTCGTGGGTGCCATGGAAACACAAAGACGAACACAAACACCCAGACCCAGGACAGAAATCTAACCTCATCATTTACATTTCTGTCTGGCCGGGAATCGAACCCTGGACCCACTGCGTGTCAGACCGGAATGTAACCGCTCGGCCACGTGGGTTGTCAAGGTGGCATAATCATACTTAGTTTATTAAAATAATTAATTATTAAACTAATAACTAACTTAACTACTAACCACTTTATTAATTATTAAATAACTTAACTTACTTAACTTAAAATAAACCCACAAGGCTTTTCCCAGCTAGATCAAGTTAAATTATTAACTCTTCATTAGCTTCATTCCCACGACATTATTGATACAGATAGCACTAGATGGCTCTAGCTGCACTTCCTAAGCGCATAACTACGCAGGTATCTCGCATAACTACATACATTTGCATGAATCCATGCGAAAGAGGGATTTCTCTAGACCGCATCCTGTCGTGTGCCTCCCATATATGACGCGTTGTAATTATGCACATAGCAGTGTCGGGCTGGCCAGCTAAAGTAAATAAATGCAAAACGCAAGCCTTAAGTGTTCTTGTTATTATAGTTCTTAGTAGCTGCTTGTCTCTAAAGATTTACTATGTTGCAAGCTTACGGGTTACGTAAATGAAAACAGACACAAGAAATAGTATCGAGTGATACTTTTTTTACATTATAAACATCAAGAACCTATCACTATTACTGCAATCTATTATTTTCCTGTCTTAATTAAATACGAGGCCACTATCCGAAGTGGCAACGCATCTGTAAGTGACTTCAGGTAAAACCCCAACATTTATGTGAAGTTGGTTACGTTTCCAATGGCCATTTACCATCAGATGGACTGCATGACTGTTTGCTACTTCAATTTTATGAATAAATATCACAGTCAAAAACAAACAAAGGAACAAGTCAAGGAACAAAGGGATATTTGGAATGAAATGTCTTTATTTAAAATAGGCTTACAGGGCACTTACAAATTGTCAGTTACATTTTTTTACACTTCCACCGGATCGGAACACGACCTCAAGTTTCTAATTTAATAGGAAGATTATTATAAAAGCGTATACGTAGGACCCACTAATTGTATTCTAAACCTAAATCGCACGCCTAATACTACAAAATATAATATTATCGATTGTAAATCCTGAGATGCACAAAAAGACACAAAGTGTACGCAGACGTTTGCGCTCAGTCCCCGATGCGTCGAAGATATGCACTGTCCAAACAGACGTGTTTGTGCGTCCGCGTGTTTGCCACCGTATTTGAGCAGTCGCCTGGTGAGACTAAAGACGCAACAATCGTTAGACAATCCATTTAGTGCTTAAGAAAGATATTTGTGCTTAGATTTGAGGTCATGAATGTCGAGTGATGTTACAAATTATGTAAAATATAATCTATAAAATCTTGACTATTCTGTATTATCTATTATCTGTATCTTGTATTATTCTGAACAACTGTACTTTAATCCATGTCTTGATGACTATCGATTTTTATAAGACTTTCCATGCATTTATAGAATTTTCTTTTTGGAAAAATAAAATAACTCAGGAAGAGCCTAGCCTACATTACAACAAAAGTGACAAACGTTATGTATCAGTAAATAAAACTACAGTTAACTAAGAAAAAAACAAACGTACATACATAGCGTATTTAAAAATGGACTATTTAACAACGAAATAATTTTTCAATTCAAATCAATAGTTTATGAGATTAGCGCGTTCACCCAATCAAACAAACTCTATGAACGTATTTAATAAACTCCTTACGAATACCAATCCCTTCTATTCATCGTATGTACTATGCGTAGAACTTATCAACTGATTAAACAAATATATGTAACTTATTAAAAGCTGGATACTGTTGCTCGTTGGACGGTTTGTTTGCATTGGCCTGCAGGAACAATAGATAAAGGATGTCATTACAAATGGTAGTAAGCGCAAAGGTTTGTACGCACAGGTGGCGTGAACTGTTGGGAAATGTTACCGGTATCTTTACAAATTGCCTGGAAAGAACTGGGGTATTAATAGAACAAACGTTATGCAAGATTTCATATTTTTACAACTACTTTTAACATATAATTATAGTTCATATATTAGACTATCACGCATACATGTACACAATTTCAAGTATATGATCAAAATAAAAAGGGGTCAATACTTTACATAATAATTATATAATAGTGCCAGTGCAGCAGTTACATAAACATTAACTCATTTCACATATAATAATAATAATAATATACATGTATATACCGTGTGATAGGTTAAACAAGTGACATATTGAAACGTATAATAATTCATGCTCACAGATAATAAATTATAAAAAAAAACTCATTGGAAACATATGCACACATATAGACACCATTGTGTTAACGAATTATTTTATCTATGGCGACATCTTTTTAACCAACTTCGAAAAGGAGATGGTTCTGTGTTCGACTGTATGTATATATTTTTTATGTATGTCCACCGATCTTGGAAAGAGTCAATTCATCGTCAACCCATTATTGTCCCACTGCTGGGCACGGGTCTTCTCTCGAACTGAGAGAGTTTTAAGCCATAGTCCACCGCGCTAGCCAAGTTCGCATCTCTAGACTTCACATGCATTTGAGAACTCCTTTTTTTAGAGAACTCAAATGTGCAGGTCCTCACGATGTTTTCCTTCACCGTAAAGCAGTAATAATTGAATTCTACAGAGTTCGTTACAGATGTCCAAAGACGGCAGTAAACACCATTACAACAACTGGTAACTATTAAACAATTAAGACGCTTCTATCTGTTCGAACACAGCATTTTCGGTAAAATTTCTAATTGGTATTCAATTTACATTGCGTTCGGATCCGAACTCCTTGCTGTGTGGTCTGCCTTATATAGCATATAAAATAAACAACATAAATAAAAGATACAATGACGTAAATGCTCTTAAAGTAACACAACAAAACTAACATAAATAAATCTATGTAAATTAAAGTGCATAATTGGATAAAACATTTTGATGCAAATGAGATGATTAACACGTTTATATAAATGTTTGGCATGATTTATGATATTTCAACACACGGCAATTATGCTTACATTAATTTTGTTTCCTCCATTGTTAGGTTAGAGACGTGTTTCCCGACTGAAATACAAGTTTACAATGCACATTTCCACCTTAGTAGGAGTTAATCACGTTTCTTAAAAACAATCAATGTTTACGTTTTCTCACATACATTGCAATTTACATTGCACGTTTACATTTTGTTTTCAATGTACTTTACAGTGATAAGCGACAACATATATATGACGACGTAAATAATGATTGTTTTGAGGAAACGTCATTACGTTTCCATGCCCATTGGAATAAATTTTGATATCCACCATGATGGTCACCTCACTTCTTCAGCCAAGCTCAAATTTGTTAAGCTTTTGATGTAGGTACCTACTTTAACTTGGTGCAATGATTTGATAAATAATTTATTATAGTATATATTATTATTTAATGAATTCGTCGGTATTCATAGTTTAATTTTTAACCCAATATTATAAAATATATTAATTGCATGTTCTGGTTACCTTTAATAGTAAGAATTTAATATTAACAGTTATTTTTTATTGTATAATCTAACACGCGACTGTATTTTAAATAGATAATCTAAAATAATTAAACATATAAATAAATTTACATACATAAATTTTATAGGAGATTTCGTGGTTCAATTCCGGAGGCACTACTGCCACTCCTATTCTGAAAATAATTGTTCTTTTTATTATTAAACGGGATAAAAATACGATTGTTAGAAATTGGTAGGAATACCTTTTACATTTTTTAATATATGGAATTAAGTAATCAAATTGCAACTGAGCTGAACCGAAGAACAATCTGCCAATAGGTATTTGGCAGATGTATTGGCATCAATATACATAACTCAGAAATTGAAAAAATGTTAGAGTGTATAACAATGTGGTGCTCATATTATTCATTTAAACCTAATTAGCGACGGTGCGATTACCGGGCACTACCTTCGCCGGTGGCTAATAATTTTAAATTAACGTCATCCCCCATTGATTTGTGATCGGCTTCGCTCTTAAAATTGGCGTGCGGACAGTTATTACCATTGATGTATTGGCTTCTATAAGATATATACTGTGCGAAGTTAGTATGAATAAGGTGTTTTTTATTGTAGTAAGTAACAAACGCGCATACAGTTCACCTGATGGTAAGTGGTTACTGTGTCGGCCGCCCATGGACATTGGTAAGCAACTTCATATAGAATAGGGGTTCAGGGATGCCACTTCCGAGGTACTAAGATGATCGTCTCATATATAAGTGAGATGGCAACCACATTCTTCCAACGAAGCGCAAGAACTGATTCCTGTCCATACAACAAAAACCTATTAATTATTTTTTATTTTATTGATTTTTTAGTTAAAGATTTTTTTGAATGTGTTTCGTTGGTTCGTTTAAATTGCATGCAAATTAATTGGGTATTTGCATGAAAATGATTTTTCAAATAAAGTTCAGTTA
>DWNE01005009.1:0-14474 GCA_018249875.1 Cecropterus toxeus | reverse complement strand
AGCAACTTCATATAGAACAGGGGTTCTATATGAAGTCTATCACAGATGCGTTGCTACTCCCGAGGACTAAGATGGTCATCTCATATAAACGTGAACTTTCGTGTTTTGATACCAAAAATATTAACCGCGCATTTTAGACGACCCGCGTGGCGGAGCGGTCACCTTACCGGTCTGACACAAAGTGGGTCCCGGGTTCGATTCCCGGCCAGACAGAAATGTGAATGATGAGTTAAGGTTTCTGTAATAGGTCTGGGTGTTTGTGTATTCGTCTTTGTGTGTCCATGACACCCACGACACGGGAGAGAATCCTACTGTGGAGCTATGAGTGTAGTAGAAAGCTCAAAATTCTAATATAATTAATTTGATGTGATATTTCTAACTAGCTGTGCCTCGCGGTTACACGCGCTATTATATAAGTAAAAACAAACATAGCGTGATGTTATGAAATATATAGCCTTTCTCAATAAATGTACTTTTTAACACAAATATATTTTTTCAATTCGAGCCAGTAGTTCCTATGATTAATGAGTTCAAACAAACAATACAGCTGTTATGTGATATAATAATAATAAAATGACTAATTATTATGAGTTTCTTGCCGTATCTTCTCAGTTGTGGTCGTGTTCCGATCCAGTGGTAGTGTAAGAAAAAATATTGTAACTGACAATTTGTAAGTGCCCTCGTAGGCCTATGCAAAATAAAGACATTTCATTTCATTTCAATTTCAATTTTATATGTCTCATTATTTAGTACATTGTTTCCCCTTTTCAGTTACATTTTGTAAGCATTTGGGCCTTTTGTTTTTGCAATAAGTTGTATTCTTAATACTTACATGACTCTGAGAAATAGAATAAAAGTGATTTTATATACATTTTTAACATGTATTTACTAGCTTTCATTTTATATATTGTTACAATAAAAATAAACATACTTTCCACCATTTTTACAGGCTGTGTCATTCCCACAGTTGTGACAAAACTAACCATATCTCATTTGTTAAAATAAGCCAAGCTATTTAGGCTGTAGAGAGAGCTAAAGAAAGTGAAGTACATATGCTTGAAAACATAACCTTCCTTTTAGCGCAGTCGGTAAAAAAAAACATGTTTGTAATATTCACGGAATTGTACCATTTACTCACTCATAATAACACCTACAAATTAATATAACGCTTTTACACTTCTCACTAGTCTAAAATACATTATAAATATGTCGATTCGTAAAAAATGTAGTTATTTACCTGTGCGATGTAACTGGCGTGTGCGGTTCTTGGAGGTAAAGCGGTTGTTGATATGATGGAGCGCCGCCTGGTGGAGCTGCCAAACCATCTTGCGCAGGATTCATCATACCAACCTGGAGATAATCATCTCGTGTAAGAATGCTTAGCTGATGTGTAATAATATTTTGATAACATCGGTATTATAAAACACCACACTGTGCAGTTAAAATAGTACATAAGACAAGTAAATAAACTTCTACTTTGTTAATTTGAGACAATTTCTACACGTCAGTAAAATATCATTGTTTTGTCAATATGACATTGACAACTGACTGAGACTGACATAATACATACGAATACGATGTCCTCGTACCGAAGATGTCTCATTGCCACCGTTATCTTATTATTCACGATTTAAAGCTGAAGTTCAGTTTGCAAGACATTTTTAGTTTCTAATACTTTGAAATACATGCCTACAGTTCGCCTAATGCTTACAGATGACATATTTATATATTTGCCATTATAATATACTAGCTTTGCAATTTCATCAATACTTCGACGAAATCAGCAATAAAATTGGATGCAAATTGGCCAATTCCTAGATGATTCTAATCCTTGGCATTTCAATCTTTAATATAATTGAACGATCAAATCTGGTAATGTGGACATTCCATAAGTCATCAAAGATTTTTGAACATGGCTTAGGTTTCTTCGTTTCGTATCAGAAATCTACATCGCGCAGAATACAGGCGCATGATCGGCATATTATGTGTGTTGTAGATTGTAGAGGACCTATTCGTTTTGTTTTTTTTTTTATTAAATTTATAATAAGCGAAATGGCTGATAGTGTAGAGATTCCTGATGTTTATTAGCTTTTTCCTTGTCTATTATCTACATTTGCACCATTAATGCAGTCTCCAATGCTTTCAGGACGAACTTTTTTGTCTTCGAGAGGAAGTTCTTTCCAAATCTTTACGTTTATAATAAAAATGATCGTGCAAACCGAAGCGTGGTGGAACACCATTATTTCAATTGATGGGGATGGAACCATTGATGGAGGATAGATCATTCATCGACAAGTGTGGCCGCCTGTACTCAGTATTTGAATGTTGCGTTTTGTGGAAGTCATGTTACTGGCCAGTCTACAGCTTCCATAAATCCAATTTGTTATGCAAAACATTTTAAATGATTTAAATATAATTTTATTACCAGAACTATTTCTAATTTTAACACTAATCTACAATAACGTTCATAACAGAATCCATTGAAAGTCAATTTAGTTTCAATAAAAGCAATCTAAAAACTAGGGCAGATGATTGAGGACGGGTTTCGTAAAGGGCAGACGAGTAGGTACAATTTAAATGAAGTAAAATAATTTATCTATTAGATACTGCATTCATTGTGAATCAATAAAGAATCTACCTTTGCATTATTTTATATTTATTACATATTTACCTAGGTTTTACTCGCTAACCTTTAGAGGTACGTGAAGTGATAACGTCCTTCCGGATAGAAAACCAAATGTAAATCAAATCTAATCTCGTATATGCCATCAAAAGTTTGCTATTTTTTATCGTTCTCTTTTTAGAAATATAAAAGTATAAAACCAAAGGGTATAGTGACGTCACTAAAACAGTAGCAAAAGTATTTAAATCAAAAGTGACTGACTAGTTAAATGAGCTACATTCACGCAAATTTCATGTAAATCAAATCAGCGGTTCTTGCTTGACTGCGTAACACACAAACACACACCATCTCATTTTTATAAATTAGCATAGATATAGATTGATTGAACATTATCCTACTTAACCAATCCTATAAAATAAGGAAAGAAAATACTACAACAATGCATAAACGAGATTAGATATATTATGTTAGTTTAAATTGTAGGTACCTATTCATACCTATTCTTTAAAGTGTGAAGTATGCATATATACTCTACAGGGATAGGAAGGCTATTTAAGTATTATGAATATTCTTTTGTATAATTAAATAAAAGGAAGCAATTGATTTGAGTTTGATTTGTAACTGCATCATTAAATTCCATATTTTATTTCAATTTTGTAACCTAGGGTACTATTTTTAACAGAGTTATTAATATAGGACTTATAAGGGATGAAAATGATAAGTCTATGAACAGTGTAATTCACGATCTGCTGCAGATGATAATTATTGCGCATCTTAACCAGATGTTATAGACAATTAAATTAAAACAATTTGTCTCAAATTACACATTATTTAAGATTAAGACTTTTTTACTGTATTTCTGCATTTGGTACATACATATTTAATACTATGGAAACAAAGAGGCATGTAGTCCATCGTAAGTACTAAAAAGTAATCAACCCTAGATAAGATCAAAATCTTACCTGAGGCTGGCAACCGGTAGGTTATTATCTATACTAATATTATAAAGCACTAGAGTTTGTTTCGTTGAGACTGGTTCGAATTGAAAAAATATTTTTACGTTGAATAGTAAATTTATCGAGGAAGGCTTTAGGATATATAACATCACGCTATGTTTGTTTGTTTATTTAATATATTGTTCTCTAATAAACCCGGGTGAAACTCTGTGACACAGCTATTCTTTATAAGTTGGAACATTTTGAAAAAGTACATCTCTCTTAGTACACGCTTTAGACCTTACACCGCTGTCATTAGGCAGAAATAGGTGTGGGGGTGGTGCCTTCGGCGGCTAACCACGAAGGCTTCTACTAAAGTTTTAAAGTTAACTTGAAATGGTTTTTAGCTATAACTTATGTACAACTCATAATTTGTTGCTTTTGTAGTAGCAGCATACTCTAGTATGGTACGTTATAAATGCATTCAGTACACACTTGAGGCGCAGAGTGATGGAGCTGTGTGTATTGCATATGTGTGTTTTGGACGTTTCCACTAGTCGCATGCTGCCCGTGGATCAAAGGGATGTCAAATTCCTCGTCGCCGAATGATGGAGTGTGGAAGGTCTGTAAAAAAAAAATGCAAATTTAAGGCACAAATATACGTACAGAATATTCGTAACTATTCTAATCATTTGATTTAAGTTTTTTTTTTTTCAAAAATAAAAACTTTGCTGATACTGATGCCAGTGCGAAAATAATAATTTTAAGTTTATTCGTGTTAGTAGCAAACATTGTTTATCATATATTTAATGAGTAGGTAATTAGTTAGAGCTTAGAAGGTGTGTAACGTGGAACGTGTTTTTTTATCTGTAATTTCTTAAGAATTGAATTTGAAACTCGATGAAATGTGGTACGAAAGCAACTTTTCGCGCTATAATTAGATGGCGTTTTACTTCTTGATTCTCGCTAACAATTTTACTTCGTAGCTTGTATAAGAGCTCAAGTTAGTTTATGAGAAATAAGATGTCCGAATATGCGCTGCAGTGATTACTTAATCTCAGACATATTTTATTATTTATTGTTATAGTCATTAATTCTACCTTATTGTGTGTTGTACTTGTGCCACTGTCAAAGATATTGCATCCCGAATAAAGTAGTTCCCTACACTATGTTCATTGTATTTTATTATCACTTAAATATTCTGGACACTCGCAGATACCTACTTGTGCCCAGGAAGGGGTAGTAGGTGTCTACAGTGGAGACTATGATGACAACTAAAAAATAATAGGTCAGAGTAGCTCGAACTGTTTTTGAGATCAAGCAAAGGCGTAAGGTCAAGGAACCCAGTCACGAGGACCAAAATCATCCTTCCTTATATTCTTACCCCAACTGAGCTTTAGGCTCACCATCAAAACACGATGAAGTTGTCAAGGCCAACAATAAAGAAAATGTTTTGAGAATACTTCAAATATGTAGATAAATCTTTATTATTCACCAATTTAAAAAAAATACGTGTTTTTGCTTTATCTTAAAGATTTGTCATTTTTGCACTATGAAGAGATGGTTAATAGAGCTTAATGCGGTTTTATATTTAAAAGATAATTAAATTGTAATACTGTAGTGTATGGGTAGCATTAAGATAAATGAGGGTAGTCGCTTGGTAGCGATACGTGCCATGCGGCGAGCAACGGCTCGCCTGGCACTCACTGTCCGGACATCGAGCTAGTAGGAACGGAGTGAAATCAGTCGAGTGTTTATTGGTACCGACGGACATACAACAAGTGGCGACCCTTCCAGGATTATGATGAGCCAGGTATTGCCGAAATATAGGAAAGAAATAACGGTAAATCTGCCGGTCCGGCATAGTGGAAACACGGCCTTAAGGTAAGTGCCAATAAACTAAAGACAATACATACATATGTAACTGAGAGGTAAATCAATAAGCATGACCGATATTATCATGATATTCCATTTCCAGTAAATCTTAAGTATACACAAAATAAAAATTACGAATATAGCTGCATATCATAAAGCTCAAAACCTAATTAAAATGAGATCGGTTTTGTTACAGTGTAAGTACCTTAAATAAAATAACAATTGGTTATTTAAAATATCATAATATAACTCATACACTACAGTACCTACCTACTTATTGTAGATTAGATTAAGTAGAGCTCGTAATACAGTTGTTGATTAACTAAGATTCATAAAGTTAATATTACCTGTCAATGAAATTAACACATAAATCAAAATAAAAAAAATCAAAATATTATTTATTAACCATTTAGACTTAAATTACAGGTGAAGTACACCCCTGTTAAGTTCGCAGAACTTGTGTTACGGGTATAAATATTTAAATAATATTAAGTGGAGACTACGGGGCATTTAATCAACAATTATTATTGAAATTATCATATTTAAACCAGCACACATCTACACGACAAATTTTAACAATAATAACAATATTTGAAAATGTTCTCCAATTAACCGTTATCATGTAATGTATAAGCAAGTGCGGTCTATAAAATACCACGTTTGCTTAGGAGATAATTTTTACTTTTAATTGGTAGCAAGTTACGTTAAAACCACAGTGCATAGACTGACGAAAATAAAACATTTTGGCTGTAATACATTGATAACTGTTACTCGACAAAATAGGTAAGGCGGTGGTCGTAGTCGACCATAAAGAACTCCTTATTTTTGAGGCCGTTGAAATGATGCAAATAAAATAGTATTCCGATGCTTACTCCAAAAATGTTCGGGCTATATATTTTGTTGTTGTTATCGTAAAAGTTGTACACTTGTATGAAAGTTAGCATGAGAAAATAACATACCTAAAAGCAGTTTCTATGGCACATAATCACAATAAAAAGTTCTCGTTGTAATTGTACTATTGTTATTTAGTTCTATTGTCGTGTTACAGAGTAATAGGCAAAACACTTATACTTGATTTCTTCTTAGTATGCAAAGGTAAAAGTAAAATCGATTACGTTGGTGTATTCTTAGTCTTAATCGTATAGACAAATTGTTAGTTATTTAAATGGAATTGTTGAGTGGTTACTATCTTCTATGAATGTTCGTAAAATAAAATATTTATTTTAATTTTCGTGACGTTTATTTAGGTCTCATATACTCATGTAGGATTCGATTTTCACACCACCTTAAAATGCCATAGGTAAACTGCGAAAAGTTGTCCCTATAATCTCTTATTAATCGTTAATCTAATTATGTACAAAAACACTTTAAGAAGTGAACAACATTCGATGGAAGTAGTTTTAATTTCTGCATAAGAGGAGAATCACTTTTCTTCAAGTTGTATAATTGAAATTATATGCACTGGCGAAAAATACAAGAGAATTTTACGTCTTAATAATTCTAAAGGTCCGATGCATGATTTGCAATGAAAAACATGGATTTAAAGTGTAATAAAACAATAAACATTGCGTATTCTGAAGCAATATTGTAAATAGTAATAATATTTCAAAATAGCTACGAAATAAACATGTCTACTTGTTTCTTTCGTAGCTAGTTATAAAATATGGTTGCACTCGCGGCTCTGCATCCATATTGTATTGTTATCGATTCTGTGTCTCCGAGGTTACAAAAGTTTGAATCGAAATCGTATTTATAAAATATGAGAGCTCGAGACAATAAATTAGCGATTCTAAGACGTAAATGCGAACATTTCTTGTTTTTAAATTCTATGAGGTATTTTTGAAAGATCAATTTTCAATCTTTTATTTATATAAGAGTAGGTACTATGAGTTTTGAAAGGCATTTCAATAAAAAATATGAACTAACATCGTATTATATCGTACTTAATAGCGAAATATTGTGAGACTACGCAAATTATGGTGTGTTCGTTGGTGTTTGGTACCTATTCGTAGCTTGATAATATATTTTAATGAAATCTTTCATGTTATATTATAGGGATTTCATTTGTAGGAATTTACATCAGCATTTTATCTGATGGCCATGATTTGAATAACTATAAAGTATTAATACTTAGTTTCCAATTTTGATTTTCAAAATTAACTCATTGGAAATCTTGGTGGTACTTCCCCGTTCGAACTACATTGTTTCTATCACCTGGCAACCAGTGTAGTAAAAGAATCCGCGAAATTAATTAATGAACCCATAAGAAGAATTACTTGAGTTGATCTATAAGATGAAGATCTGTACGTATCAATGTACTTACCTACCTCTTTCACTATTTTTGGAAATCCGGTTCCTTTTTAGGGCTTAATTTGTAGAATAACTTATTGACGGATCGTTAGCCAATAGGGCTGACGATCCGTCAATAGTATCTTATTTAATATTGAAAAAATAAGCTATTACTAGATTAAAAGTATATTTTCTAAATAAAAAAATATGTATGTTATAAAATTCAATGATTAATGTTCTAGTAACTTTTTATGTAACATGGATGTAGCAAACGAGCATGCAGTCGAAATTATAAGTGGCTACTGCCGCCCATGGACATCTGTTACCAACCCTAGATAAGATCAGCGTCTTACCTGAGGTTGGCTATGGATGCGATGGACTAAGTTAGAACGACTCGGATAATGTGTTCCTTATCACACTCTTGAGACCAGAACACAGCAATGGTTAACACTGCTGTGATTAGGCAGAAATAGGTGTGGCGGTACTCCGGTAGTCTCCGGAGTGCGGTCGAACTACAAAAGGTTCTATATTTAATGTCGCATGTCGCGTTAATTGTCAATTTTACTTCCTTGTTCCGATTAGTAAATCTTGACTGATCTTTAATTCGAAAAACGCATTGAGAATATTATCAGAATTATTTTCATCGTATTAAATGATTGTATGGTATTAAATGGATCACGTAAAGCTGATTGAGAATATTATCAGAATTATTTTCATCGTATTAAATGTATTGTATTATACGGATCACGTAAACCTGGTACTTATCATACATATAAGGAAAATACGGAAAGTGGATAGAAAATTAACCAATTTATTTTGCTGTAAAAAAAGAAATTTTCTTCACTTATAGCCCCACATTAGGATTTTCTCCTGTGTCGTGGGTACTATGGACACACAAAGACGAATGTACAAACACCCAAATAGAAAACAGAATCTAAACCCATCATTCAGACGGCTGTCTGGCCGGGGATCAAACCCGGAACCCCCTGCGTGTCAGAGCGGTATCTATCACTATCGCCACATATTTCCTTATAATGATAGGCTTAAACGCTGCTGTGTTTGGTTTGAAAGGCCTAAAAATTACACGTTCTGACTTAGTTGTCAGCGGTACCAATCTGTGGTCGACCTCAGGTAGTATGCCAATCCTATTTTTGGAGTATGGACGATAGTTCCACGTACCGACTGCAAGACGGATTGGTACCTCGCTTCCTATTCCAAATTATAATAGATGATAATTGCTGATTTTATCCAATTTATCTACTGACCTGATCATTCATAGCGTACACACTTCCCTTCGTGTCGCGTGCAGACAGAGGGGTTTCAAGACTTTCTGGACGCTGCAACAAAATAAAGTTTCAAATTTAGTTAATAACAAACTCTTCCTTTTGTACGGCTTGTTATTTTATTATGGATTTTTGTGGTTAAAATATTTGTTAATAATATGCATAATGATCCTATTAGGTCTCACCTACTGGAAATTGTATAGAATATAAGCGTTATTTAAGTTTAAATTAAGTTGTATTTTATTAGTTCAATGCTGGATTGGTCTATTGTTTTTAAATGAATATGAATTATTTATTAGATGCCGACATATCAAAGACATACAAAAGTTTTTTTATGTTCAGATAAAAAAATATAGATGTAGCCTCGCAGAATAAGCCAATCTACTCAAATACATTTTATCGCACAAATTACTAATAATACATCCCAAATTATACATTTTACTGAATGCAACCGTTGCGAATGTGTACCTAAGTGTATATAATGTTAGTCATGTATTAGTTATCTGCAACATAAATCGTGTTTGATATGTTTCAGTATTTTCTGTAAGATGTCGTCAATCTATTTTTAAGTCCGAGGCGATATGTGAATTGATTGACAGTAATCTTTTGTAATTCCTAACGATTAATCTTTCACAAGTTATTCTTAGCCATAATTATGACTTCAAATATGAGATATTTTGATTTGGAGGTCTAAATCCATTATACTAAATAAATTTAGATTAGAACGAACATCGTTCCACGAAACATCAAGTTAAAAGAGAATGATAATTCATTTAATAGTTACGACATTATAATTATGTCTGGCTTAATTCTGGCTTAGTCTAATTTTGTTAGTATCTATAGCGTGTTGCTAAAGTATTTCTTACATGAGAAAATATAACATTTCATTTAAAGGTTCTATTTCGTCGGTCTAATATTCCCCAATAGTGTAGGTAATTAGTAACCATTTACCTATGATATTGAATAATTGATTTCAATCTTGGGAATTTATTATTTGCTTTAGTTTATTTTAAGTCTAAGTTTAAGCTATTTAGAGGCACAAAATGCAACTGAACCTAAACTTAAAATAAAGCTTTATTATATTCAAGTGCAAGTCTCTTCCGTGAATTGACCCTCATGAATATATTGGACATCTATATATAATCAGTGTTAGATAGAAGTAGATTAACTACTTTAGGTTGACCAAATGTGAATTGTTTTCCTTGTGGACTAAGCTGAAGCGATGCCTAAGTGTCTTTTCCTTACCACAATTTACCCAGAACTTAGTAGCTTTTCAGTCTGTTTTACTTGTATAAGGCAGAAACACGTGCGGTGGTAGTTCCTACAAAAATGTTTAAAATGTTTTAAATAAACATAGATAGTTGTGTCTAAATAATAGTAATCATTGAACAATTTCCAGTACACGTTTCAGTGTTTAGATTAAATTTATTATTACATCGTGCTTTTACTAGATGCTTCCTGGCCGTGATGCGGGAACAATGTCGAACAAAGTAATACCGATAGCCGACCATCGCGTTGAGTTTAAGGTCCACTTCTGAGCAACACGGTTTGCGTCTGCGACTGAATTTTAATATTTTTGTGAGTAAGAAAGCATAATATCTATACTGTCTATAAAGATTCTTAGTTTGATTATCGCTGTTTGCGAAATACTAATTTGTCATAAAAAATAGTATTTCGAATATTACGTAACTACGTTAATTTACTTGTTAAAATGCTATTTTTATAATTTATTTAAGAAATACTCAGAAGTTAATTGACGCGAGATAATAGGAGTTCCATCAGTATTCACAAATGCGTTACTTCCCCTTAAAGAATATGGTGTAACTACACTTAATTAAAAGAAAGCAGCTTTACGCCGTTATTAGAAAACGCAAATAAATTACTTTAATGCAATTTTTTCAATATCTTTAAAAAATACCGCAAAGTATCAAAAATAATGATTTCATGATGTAGTATGTAATTACTTAAATAATAGCGTTACGTGTCTCTATATAGGTTTTCCATCCTTATTATGTTGAAAGCATACGAAAAAAGAATTAGTAGTCGTTTCCGACTATTGCAAGTCGAATATCTCGAAAGTCCACCGTAACAGCGTCGTTAACTCTTCGACATAGAAGGTTAGGATTTATTTATCTACATATTTTTTTAGAACAAGATTAGATTCTTCTGCAACAATTTTACATGGAATGAATTTTCTAATAGACTAAATTATATTATAACTATTGTATTATTGAGCAAAGTTAGTATATATCACAGTGGCGTAGCGTGCCTTGGCAGGGCCCCGTATAAATAATTGAGTGGGACCCTTTGGAAGCGTAAAGATTTCTCACAAAAAAAAATGTTTGCATAAAATTTAAAGAAATATTTATTTATCATAATTATCTATCCGTCGAAATTTGGAAAGATTTTATTAATATTTGTTTACGCACGTTGGGGCCTCCGTTGGCCCGAGGGCCCTGTATAATTGATACGGGAGATTGGCGGTGGCTACGCTGATATATCGTCTAAGGTCTTAAAATAAACAACTTGTTTGTTAATGTTATCAATTCAGTTAACAGTTATCTTTCAGCAGTATTTTTCAATTTCTACATTTTCCAAAGTGCAACATCGAGGTTGAGCTCATTTTTGTAGATTTTAAGAATGTGATTATAGCACGAAAATATGCATTACTGCAATAATATACGTTTTTAGTTCAAATATGCCTGCGGTTAAATATGCAAATGCATATGAAACTTGCGAATGCATATAATCCGGTTTAAAATTATAACTAAATTTTGTATTTGCGTGAAATCTTTAGGTATCCCTTTAATATTTTTAAATAATCTTTGTATAGATTAAAAATGCTTATAGTTTTTACATCCATATTATTATGCAGCATGAATAGTCACTTGGCAAAGACCAAACAAATTATTGTGCCAAGGAAACGAGGGGAGTTGCAGTATACCAATTAAAATGTAAATCTTGTATTAATATTCCGTAGGTACATATTTATTATAAGACAAATAAAACGAATGTATTTGTTACTGTAAAAAACTACGGTAAATCCTAAGATTTACCAGCTTTTAATAGTAAAAGTCCGAAATGATCTGAGATTATCGTAAATTTCGATCTTGTACTATCGTTCGTTTGGTAAATCTTTGATTTTCACTTCAGTGTTTTTTTTTTATAAGACATAGCACATCTACACGTGTCTATTTTTCGACGTTTATCGTATCTATCTAGCTAAAGATGGTAAAACTAAAATAAATAAAAATAAATAAATAAAAACTATTTGTAGTTCGACTCCGGAAACATAACTTCTACAACTATTTCTACCTAATAACAACAGTGGTAAGCGCTTCTGTGTTTTTGTTTGTAAGGTGTGGTATGGGAGATATAGGTACTTGTCCGATGCATTCCAAATTGATCCTCGGGAGTATCCTCGGCAATAAATCCGTGGCCAATCTCAGGTAAGACTCAAGGTAAGATTCTTAATCTTATTCGGCGTTAATTACAGAAGTCCATGGGCGGCAAGAACTACTTACCATTAGGTTGATATATTGCACGCTTCTATATAACTTCAAATGTAATAAATAGAATAAGAATAAGTCGAATTGTATTGTCTTGTATAAAGAATAAAACGTACAAAATAAGATAACCGAACAGCCAAAACGAATGCGGGTATAATATCACGATAAATTCCATTTGTGAGACCGTCGTAAAAACTTCATATCAAACTGGTTTTATTTAGTTTATAGATAAGTATCTGTTTAAGAATATTTATGCCAAGACGTGATTTGGATGGTGTGGGAATTAGTCAAATGTTATGACATTTTTAACACGAGCTATTAATAACATAGCAATTGGTGTCCACTTTTTGTTTAAACAAAAAAATATATATATATTCGAAATTGTTGTATTATAGAATTCTAGCTGTATTGTTGGATTTTGACTCAACATAGACTGTTATAGATTTGATGTCAGGTTCATGTTGGTAAGCCTTAATCGTAAAATTTATAAAAACAGAATGATAAGCGCTTTTAATCCTTATTTCTTTGCATATTTAAGTGTCTATTCGTTTCTATCCCTCGACATGATATCAAGTGTTATGGGCTATATGAACATGTATAAGGAACTTAGAATAGGTGCCCTTGAGATTAATTACAACAGCTTTCAAACCCAATGGAAAAGTTTTTATTACCATAAATCTTTATCTAATAATATTCACAGTATTATCACGATCACTGTGCAGAATAAGGCGAAAATAGGTGAGCATTACTTACATCAAACAAACCACTTATAAATATTTGAATACGTTTGATATTTGTCCAATAATATTTAGGAAGTAACATAGAGGCTTATGACTTGCACTTAAAATAAATAAATTATGATTTGAACATTCAACTTTTTAAATCCGCCGATACGGAGAATGGTACTTGAGCGCGCACTTCTCAGCTATTCGATAATGCAATCTTAAGAAATACTAACTGGATCAATAAATGGCGAACGTTGCTATTGCATGAAATACATTTTATTACCACCTGAGACCCATTTAGAATTTAAACGAGGTCTGAAGCAAAATATATTATTATGATCTATTAGACTTGAATATGTTATGTTTGAAAAACGATTCATTAAGTTTGACCATACCTAAAACAAAATATCGGCTAAGCAGAAATCGGATTCGTTTATTAGATGTAAATGCCAACTGCAACCTATGGACTTCTGTAATCAACTTAATACAGGGAATCCAGTATAGATGTGGTAGAACTCTTTGTGATGTGACTTCGGATGGATCACTGCCACATCTATTGCTGCTGTGTTCTGATATTAAGGGTGTGGTAAGACATGCTTATTTGAGGCGTTCTAACTTAGTCCTTAGGGGTAGCAACGCATTTCTAGCTAACTTCATCAGGTGCACTGGATGTTCGTTTACTACTTTCATATCGTAAAAAAATGAATAATGCGAGGAGAATACAGCATCGCCTAACGCTGTATTTCTAATCCGTATAAGTGATGTCTCTGTTTATGCGGTGGCTGTCTTCGTGTCAAATAAGGAAGTGTTTTAGTTTTCGTACAGTAAATATTTCCGTATAATTTATCTAAAAATGATGTTTCTATGTATAATCCCTCGAAACCTGATGATGATCGAATGATGATATCCTGAAATGATAAAGTATAAGTATATTTTATACTCGTAGGTATGTATCATAAATGAATGCATGCGACATAAACTATTTATAGGAATTATGTCGACTAGCAGTCACTTTCTTTCGTATAAGCTGTGGAACTTATTCATCCCCATAGTGAGTCGTCGTGGACTTTCAGTTTATGTGATCGTAATGAAAAGAAACCTTTCCATTTTTCCTGAAGTTTCCAAGCATGAAGAGCCACTCTGACCGGTCCTGCGCTTTCTGAATCCAGCGGTAGCCCGCCGTCTTCTTTAGGTCATCAGTCCACCTGGTCGGGGGGCGGCCTGTACTCCTTTTG